>JAODUK010023505.1:1517-24796 GCA_027564635.1 Typhlichthys eigenmanni
GACCAGACACTGTCAGGGTTAGAGGTTCCACTCACCTCTCAAGACCAGACACTGTCAGGGTTAGAGGTTCCACTCACTGTGTAGAGCCAGGATTATATCTTCTATGACTCCTTCCTCGTTTCACTATGGATATTCCACCATAGAGGATAGGCAGGTTTATACTATACAGTTTGGTGTAGACGTGACTACTTTGCACTTATTCACACACGTCCTACAGCCGCAGCCGCACGTTGTGCGTTTCAAATCATTACCTGGAAAGGCATCCAGGCAGTGGAGCATTCAAAGTGATTGACAATGACCTCCTCCAATAGTTGCGGCGTGGGTCGGGTCACAGTCCTTGTGTTACTCTAAAGGCCCTGGCCTACTTCACCTTAACCTCCAAAAATGCCTGTCCGCGTGTCAGACGCATGTGCGACAGCCTGAAGCTCACTACATACGGCAATGGATGCCCTACTTAGCCCACAAATGAGTGTTCTAGGCGTACAGGAAATAATAATTTCCAGCAAATATCTTCGTTACACCAATATTGTTCACGGGAAACAATGTGTGCACATAAAAATCGTAGTCAAAAATATCGCTAATTTCAACGCACTTTTATTTTTTTATATACAGAAATAGCCGACGTGTCTTGTGTTACTCTTACTCCCCCCTCTCTATACCCTCCCCCTCCTACCATGTCCTTCCAGGTCTGCGAGGCAGTGCTGGAGGTCCCCTCCCGGGCCCGGTGGCTCCTGGAGGAGCTGGAGGGGTTTGAGGCGAGGGAGCAGGCCGACCCGGTAGAGCTGTACGGGGGCCTGTGCAGAGCGCTGCATCCCTGGCCACAGCTGCTCCGGGACTACGCTGCCTTCCTTACCAAGACACAGGCCCGCCACTGTGGCCTGGTGAGGAAGACAATGGTGTCCAAATGATTCTTCTGACATGCGTACATTCATAATTACTGGGAAGACATTGAAGCTCACGGTGCACTCACAATGTCTTGAAGGTAGTCAGCTATCTCAAGCTAATTGTAAGATAATACACGTATTGCTTTCACGACTGATAAATGTGAAAGTGTTCTGATTGCTCTTCCTGGCACCAACCAGAGCGTCCTGCAAGGGTCCTCTTTTGTAGACCTGCCTGCCACGTTACCCAACAGCGCTGCAGCACTTATTTAATGCCTTAAAGGTATTGTCCGCTATTGCAAGCTAATTGTAAGCTAATACACTTTTTGCCAAATTCGCCAAATATCTCCTCGCATTTCACTAGTTCACCGTTCTTTGTGTGTGTTGAAAAAAAGACTCGGGTCCTACTACACAGCCCTGGCTCTGTAAATACGAACATAAGCAAAGTGGCGGGCACGGCTCACAACAACAATACGTTTCAATGTCACGACGCTGCGGCGGAATATTGTTTTGAGCTCAAAGTTAGCAAGTGTTCTCGAGAATAACCAACCCTGCCTTTATGTTTGCTCCACCTGTCCCAAGTCCTTAAAGGGCATCTTGGCACTTTATTCAAGTAAAGGATGGCTCTGTGAGACTAGTACAGGAATAAAGAACCAACACGTGATTACAAGAGAGAGCTGTTAATGTTAGTTGGACACTGAGCCTAGCAGCACTTGTTCTGTGTCTTTGTTCGGCCACTGTCTGTCGTCGATGTCGTTTGCTAGCTACGTTGAGTCCTACAGAAAGTGCTGACTAGTGGCACCTAGGGAGAACTTGATTAATAGAACTTGTTTTGATATTTCATGAATCTATTTTCGATGCATTTTCCCATAATGTTTTACTTTTACGTATTGCTGTTTTCGTGAGAAATGACGCAGATTCACATTTTGTCAATATCGTGCAACTCTAGTGGCACCTCCCGCCATCCCCATCCTCAGCTTTTTGCTAGCTTGTTTCCCTTTCAATTGTGTATCCTTAAGTCATTCACTTTCTTTCTATTCCGGTTTTTCTTCTTCTTCTCTCTCTCTCTGCTGACTTCTAGGTAGCTGAACAGCAGCAGTTTGAACGCAGCCGGAGGTTTCTATGGAAACTGGGGCGATGCCTGGGGAAGGACTCGGTCCACTATCAGCAGGTGGTGTCGGTACTCCAGGGAGGTCCTGCTCCAGGAGCAGCTGACATCACGGAGGTGGGAAGCTCTGCTGGAAAGATTAGCATTGTCTCTTTGTTTTATTAGTAATTTAATAGTATTATTAGTTCTTATTTTCAGCTGCAGTATGTTAAATAACAGTTTTTAGTTCAAAGCAATATCTGAGTTTTTAAGCTTGAAACTTGAAGAGTAATTATTATTAGCAAACATCTTCTCACAAGAAAAAGGCTCATACAGTTGCTAATTAATACTTTTTTATTAGAAACAACATTATCAATACCTATTTGAATGATTATGTGAACACTGGTTCAGTCTTGTTCACTTTATCTCTCTCTAAAGCGCGTTGCACATTGCACGCGGAACTGAAGCGCAAAAGGTTTCGGGTATTTTTCTCCCCGCCGTGTTTTACATACTGCCCGCGGATTGCCATATGAATTTGATCTGTCACATGCATCGAGGAAATGGTGGGGCAAGGGGCAAGATCGGCAAAAAAACAAGCAAGAGGTTTTCTTTTAAATGATCAGTGTTTTTTTTTCCTGACTCTACATTGCATTTTCTTTGCAGTCTTAAGTAAAGGTGCTTCATAAATTTGAAGCAGAAATATCTGACCTGTGTGTTTGCGTCCGCCTTACTGTGCTAACTCTCTTTGTTAAACATGGGAGGAGATCAGCATCAGCTCGGCGTGCTTAAGACATCCCTCTCCTCTGGTTCAGATCTCCTCGGTGCTTCACGGCCACACCCAGCTCCAGGAGGAACTCCGGAAACTCTTCACTGACCTCCGCGGTCAGCCACAGGCCGCGCCAGACCACTACGAGGCTCCAGAGGAGACCTGCCTGAGCAACACTGGAGCGGAACGGGATTTGAGTGGCGTGGGGAAGAGTGAGGCTCCACCTGTCTGTGCAAAAAACATCTCCCTCACCCCCACAGGAGAGAAGGTTGTTGTCTGGACACGGTAAGAGCTATACTGCACAGCTATTTGTATGCTAATAATAACAACAGCAGACTTAACCTCTTATAGGCGATAGTGATTTCCACAGATTACATTGAACACCACTAAAAACGTAATTTCTGCCCGATTGTTTTCCACGTGGTCGACAAACTCTGTTTCACTGAGGGGTTCCACACTGATACCAACTGAAATTGGAGCTTGCGATATTCAGGATGGTCTCGCGAGGTTGCCCCTCCGAGCTCTGACCTTGGAACGTCTTTGTTTGTGTGCTTCGCAGCGAGGCAGACCGTACTCTCCTCACCACCTGTCAACAGAAAGGAGCCAATCGGGAAACGTTTCTACTCATATCCAGCCAGCTGGGCAACAAGACAGTCAAACAGGTGAGGAGTGTGTCTGGAGAACAGGGTGGCCTCGTGTATCAATCGTTGCGCAGCTTTCACACTAAAAGATGGTGTGCTCACAAAACCCACACTGTATACTCACAGATACTCTCATGTTTATGAAACCGTGTGTACGCCAGGTCCAAATCACAATGGCTTATTCTGCTGTAAAACATGTTAAAAACTAAGAACATTCACAGACTGAAATGGATGTGTTCATCACATAGGTGACGGCAAGGAGGCAAATCATATTTGGAAGTTTGTCCTCCGGTATCAGCAATAAAACCGTACTGCAGCAGAAGCTCTAAAGATGTAGTCGGTTATTAAAGTCGATGAAGAGAGGAGTGACGGCACCTTGAAAGTGTGGCAGCTACATGCTCACAGGATTAACGGGCGGCTGCAGTGTTTAACGTACATTATTACGTAGCTCACTAAATTTGATGTTGATGGCATTTATCGTTTGAGTTTTGGCCTGTCTGATGTTAAACATTAACCTCAGCTACATGATCTAATTTGCATGTTTTTGTCATCGGAACTAATGTTTGTACATTGACAACGCCATGTTGCCACTGCCCGCACATTCACACAATTTGATGCATCACACTGCGTGAAAACCAGCGAATGCAACCTTTTTGTGCGTACGCAATGTTGATACATGAGTTCTACAGAACATCTCCACAACACATTCTTTTTAGCACTGCTGGTAATCTCGATGTAGCCTGGTGTGACCAGACCATATTCACAATGTGACAACAACGCTTCATTGGGAAGTGTTGGCAATCATTTCCTCCTACTTGGCGTGGACCTCTGGTTAATTTTGAATCCATTGGATATTGTCAGTCGAAGGTTAATTTTAATAAGCAAATTTATAGTTACATTTTAATTGCTCAACTTGTATAATTGCATTGAAAACTGAATCAATAGTATTTCTGAAATTGTATTTATTAGTTTGGAACTGAATTCCACTAAAACTGAATAAAATATTGTGAAATTGAAATATGCTCTGAAACTCAATTTTATCCTCACTGAATATTGAACTCCCTATAAACAAATCTGCTATTCAGATTCGGCTTTTCAATGCAATTATTCAAGTTGAGTAATTCAAATTCAATGATAAATAAATTAATTGTATACTGACACGTATTTCTGCCCATACAGTAGCATCCAGACAATAGCAGAGTAAACGTCAATGTGGGTCTCACAAGATCAGGATGGGCTCACAAGGCTTAAGAGACTCAACATCAGAATCGGCAATATTTCTATCAACATCTTAAAATGATGTGCCTTCTTTCCACCCACCCAGGTCAGCTCCCGCTTCCAGGAACTGATGAGTCTTTTCCGCTCAGCTACCCAGAAGTCTACTTCCTGCTCAATGAAGGACAAGCCCGTCAGCAGACACCAAGCATCCCCAGACTAAGCACTTCCAATCCAAACTTTTAGAGTTTTGCCCCCCTTGGTTTATTTTTAATTTTTATTATAAATAAATATGTTATTATTTTCTTTAAAACAAAAGAATTGTAAGTGTTTACCAGTCAGAGCAGAAATCTCTGAGGAATTAGAGACGAACATATCAGTCTGACCTACCCTAAATGTTGTATGATGGTTCTTTTTCCAACATGAAGATTCTGTCAAGCCTGGATTAAATACAGTTTTTGTAGGGGCAGCAAGTTTGAATGAGTAAACCTATATCAGTGTTTCAAGACACGTTCTTGTTGTATTTGGTTTTCAAGGTTCCCCTTGTGTTTTTGGTTTGTAGTGGTCTAAATCAGTGGATCGCTGTTTGATTGATCAAAAGCTTTGGCCATCAGATTTAATCCAGATGTATTTATGTTTTTATTTATTGTTTTGTACGTCACATTTTTGATAAAGGGGTACTCCACATCATGTGCACCAAGTAGCCATAAATGTTATTTAAAAGAACTTGCTAATTATGTAAAAGGTTAATATTGACCAATGACTCTTGTGTAACAGTATTAAACCAATGGCCATTCTAGAGGCCTTATAAGAGTAACGTCAATTTAACTTGTTTACTGGTTGAACAAACGTATAAATTGTTAGTTTTGAAAAATGTACGTACAGTCTAGTCAATGGACAATTATGACGTCTGGTGGATGGTTATCACTATTTGTCTGACTTGAAATGGCTGAACCGTTAAGGTGTTTCAATTCAATTGTGCTGTGCACTTTACTGTGCATACTGTGTCATTGTTTTGGAAAAAATAAACGTTGCGTTGATAAAAATATTTTTGAATAAAACAAATTACCAGAATTTAAATTGTTTTAATTTCTTATCCGTATTTCACATTATCTGGTTACGTTCATGCATTAGTTGGTTACGGATTTAGACCTAGACGCTTTTCATTAGGTTGGGAATATTGGTTCTATGGAAGTTGCCAGAAGGTCAGAACATTTTGGCCGGCTGCGACTCTACTACTTTCGAAATGCATCATGGGATTGTACCACCACTATCGGATGCAGGCATAATTTCAGAATCCATCTGTGATGCTTAGGAATCGCATATTTTCTCCCCAAGAGGCTAGCAAACGAGCGAGGGGGTGGCTTTGACGTTAACCCATCGCTTTCGCTGTTAGATAATTTAATATACACATCAAATGTGTCTACGTTTTCAAGGAATGTCTGTTGCACTTGCATCCATATCATTAGTGCTGTCGTTCTCTGTGGCGGCTCTTGCCAGGGGAGCCGTGCTGGAGCTAGGAGACGCCGATTTCGACTACCTGGCCGCGGAGCACCAGACCATGCTGGTGAAATTCTATGCTCCATGGTAAATATTTTTACATGCATAGATCTTTGTCATTTAAGTAGATTTAGAACAATCATACACATAACTGATACAAAACCGAATATCAAGTAGCCCAACATTTTCAGTGGGCACGCTTATTTAATTCATATTATGGCCTATAGTAGTCTATTGGTCTATATATATTTATACGCCCCCCCCCAACCCCCCGTCCCCCGAATGAATGTGTAGGCTATTTCTGCCTCTCGGCTCCCCCTACAGTACAGTACAGTACAGTGCAGTTAAGTTCAGCAGTGTTAGGTAGCCTATGAATAACAGTTATTATGTACACTGGGAGTAGCCTAGTAAGTCTATTTTACTATATATATATATTATATGTTATTATATCGATACACCATCAGATGTCAAAGGAGTTAAACATAGGCTACTGAGAAGTATAGTATACCTGTTCCTGTTCCTTAGGTGCTACTAACAATATATTGTGAACTACGGTAATAGCATGTTAATGTGACTTTATTTTAAAAATGTTGCATGTACTGTACTGTATAGCTTAACCTGCCTGTTAAAATGAGTCTGTAGGCTAGTGCAGTAGAGAGGAACAGTCCACACTATCCACTCATCACAAAATCTAAATTACCACCACAATATAAATACTGTATACCAGTACACCTGCAAAGACATATGGTGCCATTAACAAACTACAAATAGGCCCAATGTCAGGATGGCTACACAGTTGAGAGCAAAGTAGACCTAATACATGCATAGGCCCATATACTGGTTTTGGGGGCTCCTCAGTTTGATTCACTCTGCATATATATGTGCCAGTCGTATTGTTTACATCAGATTTTGTATACTTTATGACGCTTAATAAAACATTTTTAGCTTTAATTTGATGCACGTTGAACATGTGCATCAAATTGCATAGCGGTTATTGTATTGTCTGTCTGTCTGTCTGTCTGTCTGTCTGTCTATCTATCTATCTATCTATCTATCTATCTATCTATCTTGAATGTGAATCTGTTTTTACACACACAAAGACACAGAGCTGGTTTCTCCTCATTGGTGTGGTAAAGGTGACTGACACTGTACAATACTTTTATATACTAAATTATATACTTTTTCTGCATTGTGCTGTAAATGTACTATTTGCAAGTCACTTTAGATCAAATCATCTGCTATTTGCTGTAAATGGAGGCTAATGTAGCATTGGCGTAGCTCTGCCCTATAGGGTAGATAAATATATTATGCTGCTTTACACGCTAAATAGCTTTGTAAGTTTGAAAGTAAAATACATGTATTTTAGCTTTTATGTTCCATTTTCATCAAAACCATTTCCGTTGTGTTTGGTTTGACAGTTGATCTGCAAATGTCTTAAGACGATGATTTTCACTGTTGAGTGTTTATATGTAGACACTCTTATTTATTCCCGTCCAGGTATCAATCAGTTTCTTTCTACCTGCTCTTATTTGTCAGGTGTGCTCATTGTAAGAAACTAGCTCCAGACTTTGAGAAAGCAGCAAGACGCTTGAAGGGAACTGTGCAGCTGGCTAAGGTATGAAACTAGACTAAATAAGGTAGATTAACTCAAGTCTCCACCTCTTAGCACTTGTTTCTTCTTCGAATACTCTTTTATCTTCTCCCTGCTTTTATAAAATATTATAAAAAGTAAAAATAATGTTCTGCTCTTCTAAGGATTTTATTATTTAGGCCATTAGCTATTTTGTTTGATTTAATGATATTGACATGGTAGTAGTTCTTCTAGTTATTCTACTAAAATACTGTCTGCCAAATTCTGTAAATGTAAAAGGTAAATGTAGATTCAGAAATATGTTCCAAATACATTGTTGCCTCGTACTGGGTTGGGTAGACCTCTGGATAATATTGAAACTATTGGACAGCCTTTAACCAATCGCATTGCTACAACTGTTTGTATCGTTTCATCTATCTCTACCTACCACCATTTCGAAAACAAGCGCTTGACGCTCAATGTCATCAAAGTTCCAAAAAGCATGTCAGTAGTATCAAAGTATGGACATGACTGTATTTGTCAGTTAAAAACTGTCACCCCTGTTCACCAGGTGGACTGTACAGGCAACACCGAGACATGCAGTCGTTTTGGGGTGTCAGTGTACCCTACCCTGAAGATCTTCAGAAATGGAGAGGACTCTTCTTCGTATGATGGTCCACGCACTGCCGGTATATCGGGCTGTGACTAGTCTAAACTCAGCCTCTTCCCATCAGTTAGCACTCCGTAACATCAATGCATAGACCCCTGTAAGCACTATCAATAGAGCTGCTCGATTATGGGGAGAAAAATCATAATCACGTTTATTTTGGTCAAAGTTGAAATCACGATTATTTGAATACTTGAGAGATGTTGCAGATATCGCACATGAAAGTGAAACAAATTCGACAGTGAAAACACCTTCAACTGTGAAATACTTTTGGGTTTACTTGCAAAAACGTAACACCATAATAGTTTTTTTTCTCGATTACATTATTTATGTGATTTTTAGAATCCAAAATTGAAATTTCGATTATGTGTATTAGTGATTGTTTCTCTACATGGCTATGGCTAGCCCTGTTTGAAAGGGGTGTAGCAGAGGTCACTTCTGGTTGGTCAACAGGTCTAGCTGTAGCACTCTGGGTTTTTACAGAAGAAGATGGTGATTGGAAGCTTGTGTGTGCGTGTGCGTGTGCGCATGTGTGTAGATGGTATGGTACACTACATGCAGAAGCAAACAGGTCCCGACTCCGTGACTTTGAAGACAGAGGAAGACCTCCAGGCCTTCATCAATTACTTTGACCCCAGCATAGTGGGTAGGAGGACTACGCTATTTGGTTTGACAGATGTATTCCTGAATTTTTGTGGATAGTATTTTATTTTTGTGGATTGTATTTTTTTGATTTATTTGTAATATATTTGATTTGTCTTTGCTGATACGATGGACACGTATCACTTCTATTCCATGTGTTCCAGGTGTTTTCACGGATAAAGACAGTTTGCGGTTGACAGAGTTTCTGAAGGGAGCTAATATCATGAGAGAGCAGTTCAGATTTGCCCACACAACTGACCTCAGCCTTGGTAGGCCCTATGGCGTTCAGACAGAGTGAGTACTGTGTGTGTGTGTGCCACTCATATATTATCATAATAAGTTATTAACAGTAGCGTACCATCAGAAAAGACAACATAGGCACTACCTACCCGAGCTATCACTAAATATCAACAAATCAACTGTTGTCGCAGTTACCGAAACTTGCTAAACACAGATTCCGGACTCCATTCTCACTTTGCCATTACTGTTTACATCGACATGACCTTGCGGCGGGGTTTGGGAGGCAGGTTCATCAATATTTATTGCTTTCACGACTGATACATGTGAAAGTGTTCTGATTGCTCCTCCTGGCACCAACCAGAGCGTCCTGCAAGGGTCCTCTTTTGTAGACCTTCTCGGCACACGTTACCCAACAGCACTGCAGCACTTATTTAATGCCTTAAAAGTACTCAGTCAACTGAGTGATTTAAATGTTTTTCAGTGCTATGAGATGGGGAAATCGTGAAAACATCTTTGAACTTGCTAAATGCATCTTGTGGGTTTTATGGTATATAAATGCATATTTTTATAATGTGTTCTCTATCTTCATCTGTAACATATCTTTATGTGTGTGTCCATGTATGTTTCTAGAAGTGTATTGCTGTTTCGCCCTCCTAGACTGGCAAATAAGTTTGAGGAGGACTTTGTTCGTTTCAGCGACTACCTGACTATAAGAGCTTTGCGCAGGTTCATCCGAGACAACCTGTAAGTCCTGTGGTATTTGTGTGTGTTCATTTGAAGGGCATATGTCAACAGTAGATCCACAGAATGCCTAGAGATGTACTGCATCTTTTAGTTCTCACAAATTACCCATTAGGATTCCATCACTTTGATGTTGAGGTTGGGGCATTGAGTCTATTATTTGACCATTATATACTCGTACAGACTTTCTCCCGCTAAAGATTATGATTTCAGAATCAAAGGAAACCGATGGTCATTTCTAATAATTACAAAACATTGCAATTGGATGAGAATCATAAAAACAGAAGCAGGCTTACAAAGTGTAGACAAGGTAAACGATGTGAGATGTATCAAACATTATTCACAAATATAGTTTAGCTGAGAAATGCAAAGCTATGCAGCTGTTGTACGTTCAATGTTCCATCCCACCACTGCAAATCGTAGTTATGCAGTGGTGTTATATAATAATGTTGATGTGGTAATAGAAAACGTCTGATTGCTTGAATCGCCAATATGTGGTTGCTATGGCGAGGAGCTGGTAGGGTGTTTTATTTCAGTTAATTTAATGTAAAAGACATCTTATATTATCTACTTCTTTCCCAGACAAACATTGTATTTATTTCACTACAACTGTATAAGCTTTTTTTAAAACATACTGTGTATAGTGTATATATATACTGTATACAAATAATACAATAGGTTTAATTGTATATACACTAATAAACATTTATTATAACATTTTTTATTATTTATTTATAATATTTTTCTACTTGTCAAAAGCAGTGGTTTCAAGCAGGGGGTACAGCTACTTGTGTAGGCTACTTTTGCAAGATAATGTATATCTCCTTTTCTCTCTCTCTCTAGTTATGGTCTGTGTCCTCATCTCACTATGGAGAATAAGGACAGGTTGCAGATTCGAGATCTGCTCACCGTGTTTTATGACCTTGACTACCATCGCAACCCCAAGGGGTCCCAATACTGGAGGACGAGGTACCTATCTCACACACACACACACACAGACAGATGAATGAAAGTTATCAATACACAATGACCCTCATTTATGAAACGTGCGTACAACACAAATCTGTGCGTACGATAATTTCCATGCAAATCTGGACTGATAAGGACGTGAACGGTGGTCAGGTCGCAACTCGTGTACGCAAGTTTTTGAGTCATCTTACTTGCGGTGCAGCATAGTGGAGGTGGCACAGAATTACCTGCGAGTTGTTTTTAGACCATATTCTGCTTCTGACAGGCATTTAAGAGTATATACATTCATTTAAATATATGAGGGCAAAATATTATATTTCATAAGACCAGTGTAGTCCGCGGGAGTAAGCCTATAGCCTGCATGCCACAGAAAGCAACATCAATTTGGCCTTTTCTGCATAGCACAGGTTAACTGGATGTTTGATGATCCGGTCCGACGCTGGCAATCTAGATTACCAAACAGCCGTAGCCTGCTCAGCGGGGTTCTGATTTAGGCAGAAGGAACCTCATTAAAATTAAGCAATACATAAACTAAACATCTAATATTGTATTAGGAGAATTACCTTTTGAGTTGTTTTCAGACCAGGCAGGCCTTTAAGCATGCCTATGCATCCACACATTCATTATATAGCCGATCAACCCATATCGGGTTGTTAAATATAGGCTATATACTGTAGATTATGGCAAAATATAATATTTTGTAAAGCCAGTCTATCAGTGAAGGGAACTGTAGCATGGAGCCATACTCGTGCATGACAGTCATGTCAGAAGTGTCTCTTCTTGACGTATTATAACTCTCCATGTTGTAAACTCTAGGGGCGAGGCCTCTAAATCCAGCATATTAAAGGGCGTGGTATTTAAATGACGACTTTTTCCACCGCCACACTTATCAACGCGCGATCATTCTTACGCTTGTTTGGTGAGATACGAACGGTTTCATGAATCACACGTGAGCGCTATCGTAAGGTAATTTCTGCGTTGGCATCTGCGCTGGTTTCAACGTTAGATTGATAAATGAGGGCCAATATTCTCTCTCCCAACCTCTCTCACCGATCTTTCTTCTCCAGGGTGATGAAGGTAGTGTCCCAGTATGCGGGCCGGGGCCTGAGCTTCGCCGTAGCCAATAAGAGTGACTTCCTGTCGGAGCTGGAGGACGAGTTTGGCCTGGGGGCGTCAGACGGCGGGGATCTTCCTCTGGTCACCGTTCGGACCCGCCTCGGCCACAAGTACACCATGAGAGAGGAATACACGTGAGTGAACCGGGCCACACAGGACCTTGCTAACTTTATTCAGATAAAAATAAAAAAAACTCCCTCAGTAACTCTGGCCCCCACACATTGAAACGCATTGCGAGGCCAAGGGCCATTGTTGTTGGGAGTGGTGTTCATCATTTGTTTATGCTTTTCTATTTACGGAGCCAGGGCTGTGTAGAAGTACCGGATTATTCTTTCAGCATGCGCAGAGAACGATAAGATAGAGAAATACGAGGAGATATTTGGTGTATTTGACAAACGGTGTATTAGCTTACAATTACCTTACAATAGCTGACTGTACCTTTAATGCTGTGACGAAATAAGGGTAGCAGTAGAGAATTATGGGCTACATTACATTTCTGTAAAGTTAACAGGTGGAAGAATTGGCCTATATTCAATTTGAGTCTGAACTACTTGTTCAAATAATATTCTCCATATAGAGATAATTTTGTATAATTGGGTGATACATTTTAGTTTTTTAAAAGTGCTCTCTAGTGCAGAGTTCTACTCACTGGTTTTTGTAAGGGGCCACTTTGCATAGATTATTCGCTATATCAATTGTGATCATATTCAGATGAATAGAATAGAGCACATGAATTGTATTTGATGTACAGCACATCACACATATGTTTACTACATACAGTATATGAAATAGGATACATCACGTGTATAATGTACTGTAAATATTGTAGCATGGACGTAAATTAACTTGGAGGAATCAAGATTGTGTGTGTTTGTCTGCGTATGTGAACAGGAGGGATGGGAAGTCCTTGGAGAGATTTTTAGAGGACTACTTTGCAGGAAGACTCAAACGCTACGTCAAGTCTGAGACAATTCCAGAAAGGAACGACCTGCCGGTCAAGGTGTGCGTGCGTGCGTGCGTGCGTGCGTGTTTTAAATAATTATAAACACTTAATTTCTTTAGGGAAATGTTTTTGTTCCTTCATATTTAACATTGTGTTTTTTAAAGTGTGGGTTGGGACTATAGGTTGAGACCCCTCAAAGTATAATTTAAGGGTTGTGAGTTGGTTTCAAAAGGTTTTAAAATATATATACTGTTAAACACTGTTTATATATTTATGGTTAGTTATTTTTGCATTATTATTATTTTCATATTTTGTCGAGTTATGGCTTAAAAATATTCAAAACCTCTGTCCTGCTCACAAACCTCTATCCTACCAGCACACATGACCACTAAGACATAGAACAACTTGAATTAGTAGCCAAAATACATTTGTGTGTGCGTGTGGCATGGGCTTGTGTTTGTTAGGTCGTGGTAGCAGAGTCCTTCGACGACATTGTGAATAACCCGGAGAAAGACGTTCTGATTGAGTTCTACTCCCCCAAGTGTCCTCACTGCATGAAGCTAGAGCCTGTTTATAAAGAGCTGGCTAGCCAGGTATACAATAAGCATGCAAACTAATTATATTAAGAAGAGCACAAATGTCTCTAGTTCATACACCACACGCTGTTCTATATACACGTGTATTTTTATTTTAGCTTTTCTTTCTATATTTTTTTTCTCACTTTCTTTCCATGTTCCTGTATTCCTTGGTCTCTCTCTCTCAACCAGCTAAATGGAGACCCTAAAGTCATCATAGCGAAGATGAATGGAGCGGCGAATGACATCCCGCTAGGCTATGATGTCCAAGGGTGAGACCCTGTGGCTGCCAGCTCCGTGTATCGCTGCCCATCATTCACCCACTCACACACCGAGTGGTTCATTTACACTCATACGAGGCGCCACCCAACACATGGGGAGCAGTTTAGGGTTAGATGTCTTGCTCAAGGACAACTGCTGCTCCCGAGTGGGGGAAGTTCTCATTATGAGATAAATGGGCCTGCTAAATACGATTCAGAGCAAAAGCCGCCCCCGGCTCCGCACCTGGAACAAGATGTAACACACCTTTACATGATACTCAGTTAGGCTAACAGCTCATCCAAACTCAGGTCGTTATTTGACCTCAAGTGTAATGTTGGTGAAAACTAACCTTGTTCTACAAATCAGACCTTACCACGAGACTGAAGATGTCCTCACGAGTGTAGTGTGCGTTTTCCCAGTAAATCAGTCGCGCTTTCAAAATGTACGTTTTATTATTTACAGTATTTGATTTCCCGCGGTATAGTTTTTGGGTGGAACAAATCTTCCAATATATGCGTCCCCCCTGGTTCCTAGCCCAGTGGGTTTAAGTAGTTGATATAAAATACTGTCATCTAAAAGTCAATTCTCAGATCTCATGTGTCTTTGTTGTTTGGTCAACCTCCCCTCACCCTGTGTCCAGGTATCCTACCATTTACTTTGCTCCAGCAGGAAAGAAGGATCAGCCAGTACGATATCAGGTAGGGCTTCTCTTGCAAGAAGTATATAACAAAAATGACCTCGCTAGTGTTTTTAGGTTATGTATTTCATGATTATATTGATCCCAAAACAGAAATGTAGTATATTAGTGACACAGGACAATGGTCTGCACTAAAATAGAGCAGTGTGGTGTGTCATATAACATGTTTAAAAAAATACATAAAATTAACATAATTTGAATGTGGTTAGAGGTGGGAGTTAAAGTAAATACTTAAATAATTATTAAAGTAAAAGCAAGGTTTGTTTGCATGTTTTGGTATATAAACTTTATTATTAATTATTATTATTATTATAATTATATATTATTAATTATTGTTGATTGTTCAACACCAGTTCACACACCAGAAATATTGAGTATTAATTGTTGATGATTTGTGATTCCAGGGAGGCCGGGAGGTTAAAGACTTCCTGACGTTCCTAAAGCGGGAGACAAGCCATGGCCTGGAGTTCCCTGGAGAGAGGTCTGAACTCTGAAGACCTTTCTTCATGATCTTCAGTCAGGGCAAGGAGGACATTTTACTCTAAATGGATCACTGGAGAAAGAACTGAGTAAAGGCAGGATTTAATGGGGGGTCCAAATGGTCTGTAATATAGCTCACATCCACCATCTTGAAACCAAATGTGTTTTGTTAATTTGTTTTTTCCTAAGCAATGATCCATTTATTATACACTGTATATAACAGCAGTAGTATATAAGTGTATATCTGCTGGATATCCCATGTTCTCTCTCCACTGTCATACTCTCCACTGTCCTGTATTTATTTATTTATTGTTGTATTTATTTATTTACTGATGTTGGAACTCTAGCTATCCAAACCGAAGTCAAGAGACAAGAGAAATTGTAAAAATAGATACAGTGAGCGGTTTGTGTTTCATATTCCATATTTATTTAGTCCTGTCTCTACTTCACCCTCTTGTTATTTAGAGAACATCTTAAAATCATTAACACTTAACAGTGTCAAATAGTATCAGTGTTTTAGTCCACAATCTCTCAGGGATTTAAATCCGCTTGACCATCTTAACGCTGTCGGCGCCTGACACATCCATCAACGCCAGAGTTTAGACCCAATTCTATTCCTCGAGTGTCACAACCATATAAAATGCATTGGATCTGCTGATTTCTTTTTTTGGGGTCCTTCGTCAATTGGTCTATATGTTTCAGACATTATTAAAAGTGCATTCCTTGACGTGCAGCTGAACATGCCAGTTGGCATTGGCCTTACCAAATTGTTAAATACATTATTTAAAGTGCTTGTAAAAGATTTATATGAATAATAAAAAATGGTCTTAGTGTTTAGAAGAACAAATCATTTACAGCTGTTTTTATGTTGAGTTAATGCTATTTATTTTTGCTGTTGATAATGTATTATTAGTTTGAAAAACTGCATTTGGAAGTACTGCATGTTCGATTTCTATTGTAGTGTGTTATCATTTCCTAATAGTTTGTTGCTTCTACATTAACAATTAGTTTTTAGTGTATTAAACACAAAACTTGGCAAAATGCATGGTGAAGAGAACATTGTGATTTACTGGGAATCTGATATGCATGATGGGTTACATATTGGAACAGTAATATTTTGTTTGTGCAAACATGCCAATTCTGTGTTTGGCAAAGCCTTTATTTTCTGACAAGTTCTATTTGTTCTGAAAATTAATTAATGAAAAGCATGTGACTTGGCCTGTTATCACTTAATAATACTAATAATCTTTATTTATATAGCACTTTTCATAAAGAATTGCAGTTCAGAAGTGCTTTACAGAGAGTGAATACATGTACAATTGTGCTTCCCATAAACAAAATACAGAGAAACAAAAATGGTTAAAGGAATCATATAAAAAAATGTATTAAAGAACAATTAAAACAGGTGCATAAATAATACATTAAAGATACATAACATAATACTGAAATGATGGTTCCTTCTGATAATGATGACAATGGATGACAAGCTTATGAATGGAATACTATATGCACTGGTAACCTGACAACCCTGAGTGGTTGTTTACCAAGAATGGTTCCCATACTGGTTTGCACTGACAATGATCTGTTGTGATTTGTAAAATATACTGCCAATGATCATTATCTATCTGTTGTGATTTGTAAAATATAATGTAATAGTACCGGTAAAGGTATTATTTGTAAAATAATACTTTAAGTTAACAACTTATATATTTTATATATACAGTGTGTGTGTGTTTGTGTGTTTTATATATATATATGAGAGACTTACATACATTTTAATCTCAGATAAACCTGACAGCAGTCGTTTTTGTAATTTGGAGGAGGATGCGAGCACCTCCTCAAATGATCCGAGTTTATGCTCTTATTGGTCTAAACCAGTGTCTGTTCCACATATGACCAATAATCGCGCTACAGCGCGAGTTCTCGCTTCCTATTGGTCAAAGGCATTCCTTGTGTGGTGCCACCCCCCCCAGCAGCCGCTCCTTTTTGTTCCTCCCAGAACCTTCTAGACCGACGTTATCCAACACGCTCGGTGAAAATGATGGGCCAACAGGTTTTGGTGCTCAGTAAGTACATATAAATGGAGTCTTCGTATAGCCGGTGATGTGTTCTACCTACGTGTCTCTGTTGGTAGTGTTTCACATGTTCCCCGCTTCTGATGCGAGAGAATAAGAGGCTCCACGGAAGGCGTACCGGTTGCTAGTGATCAACAAAGCATGTGCTTGCTAGCTTGCTTCCTCGAGGCGGAACACGAGCATCAATGTTAGCTATGCTAAAACTGCTAGCTCATGGTCAATGGGTCGTCTGCATACCGGCTAGCTATGTAGCTAGCATCAATGTAGAGTGGGCACTATATAAATGGGCACCGGTCATGTCTTTGCCTGTTTATTTAGCACAGGGTATAAATGCAAAGGGGTATTGTTGCGACATTTGTTTAAGACCAATTGTGGCTATAAACCTCTACTTTAGCTAACAGTTGGCTACATAATTCTACCTTAAATATGACACTTTTAGGTCGTACTTATGTGCTACAAGCATGTGACAACTAATTATTTTCCTCCAGCCCTGTAATAACAGTACTGTACATGTTATAAATGTGTACAAGTTATTTTCCACATCAGTTTCACATAGCCTATATGAGGTATTTAAATTTGCACATGCGAGTCTTGTCATACATTTTCTATTTTTTTTTTGTGTTGATTGAAAATGCTTCAATACAGATAGTTTAGCCGCAGTCCACTTGCTTTGTATATTGTACTATATTTTTTCAATCTAGTTTGTATAGAATATGGTGGGGGCAGAGCTTCTGAGGGAACACCATATATGGCGTTGAAGGGAGAGGTGTTTCTCTTTTGTACAAGATCAAGTTTCAATAAAAATCTAGTCTTTTCAGGATCTATGACTATATTAAGCCTAGTCTAGTGTTATTGGGCATCTCATAGTAATGATTGTTGCCTCTATCTATAATTCCTTCTCTCTTAAACTAACTAGGCCTCTTTTGAGTGTGCATTTTTACTATTTGGAATGATTCTTTCTCCACAGACCAGAACATAAAGCGCGAGTCAGGGCGCAAGGTTCAAACGGGCAACATCAATGCTGCTAAGGTGAGACTGAGGTGTCACATCCCTTAACTTAAGCCATGTAATAATGTCTGTAGTATTTACTATGCTATACCCATGTGTTTACAACAACACCACTGTTTTGTACACCTGTCAAACTGCCATAAAGGGCTGCTTTTTATTACAGGCAGATTCATAACCTGCCTGAAGTTACTGTGTAATAGCCTCACGAGATCAAGATGGTCTCGCCTAAGTTTAATTTCACCGTGAGAATCAGTCTGGAAAGCCTTGAAATCCTTTTGAATGTGTCCGAGTAGCAACTGAACTTTCCAATAAGCGTCGTGTTTATAGCTATAGGGGTGTTGTTTTCCAATCAGCGTTGTTTATAGCTATACGGGTGTGGTTTAGGTGTGCCGACCATGGTGGTTCAGCCAATCAACTGCCAAGTATTTGTATACAAACCGTTTCAATGTGCGGCTCCCCAGATGGACTTGTGACAACAATTCCTCTGGCATGTCAGGTTAACTGGGTAAAATGGCACCCATGCAATTATCTCAATCACCATGTTCTTACATACTAGATGTGGGCTACTGCTATACTTATAAAGTTATTGAAATCTAGGTTGGAGCTGTGGCGCATGTAGTAACTCTTGTAATAACTCTGTGTAGCTTGCTCAGCTACACAAATTGCCCAATCGCTTGCAAGCTGTTGCTGAATGTCACTTTATACCACCTATTATTTGATTTATGAACAGGCATATATGGAGAGGTGCACGATAATCGCCGAAATCACATTCTATATGCTCTACTGAATGCTGTCCCCAAAATATACTTTTACACACAGATTACATTATGAAATTATACTTTCAATATTAATAATCTAATATTGTTTGATAAGGGAGGACGTCCTCTCTTTTATGTTTTAGCCAATAGTACATTAGCATAGTCTAATTAAATACTAAGGTAAAAACAAATGTTCTGAATATGGTAAACTACATGAGTTATTGGGCCCAGAAAGATGTTCATCCTAACACCAAACGTGTAAATGTTAGTAGTGCTGTTGCAAGGCTGTACCAATGAGACTTAACATGGTCAACATTAGAAATATATCTCTCCCCACCTTCCCTTCCCCCTTCTAAAAGCACTTGCGTTGCCTGCTCAGTGGCTGGGTGAGTTGTCGTTGGAAGGGCAGAGAAAGCTGTCACTGTGGGTGAGATGGCAGCGATGCTGTGGCTGACTAGTCTCAATCAGTGAGGGAACAAACCTACCTAGCCTGTGTGAGGGAATGAAAGCTGAAAATGACTCTACAAGTCATATAGTTTATAATTTCCCTAGGCCCTTGCAAGCATATGGAGCACTCCTGTGTCATCTGCTGTTAATGTGGGTCTCCATCTCAACTCCTCCAATCCCCTCACTCGTCTCCTTGGCTCCTAGTTGTCAGTCAACTACATAACATTCATTGCGATTCACTTTGTTTTGCATTCATGCATTCAATATAATACCTCAGGAGCCTCCTACAACATTGGAAGCCTACATCTACTACCCTTTTATTTCTTTATGTCCAGGTATATGAACATCTGCAGAAAAATCTCTGCCTTTGGTAGAAGATGGGGGGAACATCAAATGGGCACACACTAGGCCGTTGCTAACCTAGTCTTTACACAGCTTAACTTGACCTGTACATTTTGGTCAACTCTGTCAGTCTATGACCTTTTAGTCGCCTAGTGTGACACCACTTGTTTGGTGTGCAAATGGGGATTGTTTATCATGGGATTGTTTTAACAGACACTCTATGCTTGAACGTGCAATTAAAAAAATATATAGTAATAATAATTTAATTAGACTGCAGAAATACTTGTCGTCTTCATCACATTTTATTTTATTTGTACTCTTAGTAAAAGGTTACATTTTAGAGTAAAGTAGAAAAATTAACTCAATTGAACAACCAAATGGAATGTTTCCCAGAAAAAATAAAAAACCTATTACTCCTCTCCTTCCTCACTAACACTTTCGGTTCCCACCTCTTCATAATCCTTCTCCAGGGCAGCCATGTCTTCTCTGGCCTTGTACTAAAGTACAGATTTGTTTTTGTTGTGGTTCTAGTGCAGGTTAAAACAGTGATGTAATTGTGTCTTTCAGACCATTGCAGATGTTATCAGAACATGCCTGGGCCCCAGGGCTATGATGAAGGTGAGTAACTATGGTCATATTTACGTGTTTAAGTCTCTTTACTTAAGTTATTGGACCAAGAATTAAGTCCTTGAGCTGAAATTGACGTCTTTCCTAACACCAAACGTGCAAATGTTAATAGTGTTATCACATGACTGTTGGGCCCAATAACTACATGAGTTATTGGGCCCAGAAAGATGTTCATCCTAACACCAAACATGTGTAAATGTTAGTAGTGCTGTTGCAAGGCTGTACCAATGAGACTTAACATGGTCAACATTTGAAATGTATTCCCTATCCCCGCCACCCCCCCTTCTAAAAGCACTTGCGTTGCCTGCTCAGTGGCTGGGTGAGTTGTCGTTGGAAGGGCAGAGAAAGCCGTCACTGTGGGTGAGATGGCAGCGATGCTGTGGCTGACTAGTCTCAATCAGTGAGGGAACAAACCTACCTAGCCTGTGTGAAGGAATATTGGATTGTATTTTATCCTAAAATTATTATTTGTTTGCTGTAAACTTAACAATTGGGCTGAACTTTGAGACATCAATGCTGGTGTTAATACAGACACTTTTTTAAATCTCTTTTATAAAGATCTGATGTTAATGGGTGGAAAATGTCTCTCCAAAGTGGTCGTTGTTTAAAATTGCCCAAGGCCCTCGCTGGCATATGAGCGTACTTATGGAGCACCTGTGTCATCAAATTAAAATGTTAATGGAGGTCCCCTTCTCAGCCCCTCCCTCACTCGGCTCCTCGGCTGCTTTTTCTGATTTTGTGCAGTGGGTGGGGCCAGGCTCAGAGCTGGGGTTGAAACCACAACCTAACGCTCTATTTTTGAGTGCACTGTAGTGGTCACATGGCATCACAAGTTTCTGTACTTGGGAGACAATGCTGGGATCATAGGGAAACCCAAGAGTTTGATGATTTAGATGGTGCTTTACCTAATGTCTGTTCTTCAGATGTTGTTGGACCCTATGGGCGGTATTGTGATGACCAATGATGGCAACGCTATCCTTCGAGAGGTGAGTTGGATGTAAAATGTGTATTCATATAGCTGATGCGTATCTATTGTAAATGAAACCTGCCATTTTCCAATCTAAAAATCATATTGCACACTTTGTGCTGTTTGTCCTCAATAACAGATCCAGGTCCAGCATCCAGCAGCCAAGTCCATGATTGAGATAAGCCGCACCCAAGATGAGGAAGTGGGAGATGGGACCACCTCAGTCATTATCTTGGGTAGGGATGGAAAGTTTCATTGATGGAGAAGCAACCACACTAATGAAAAAAGCTTTGAATAGTGAAAATGGACTCAGCTTGTATTGAGTCGTGGTTAAGCCTTGATTTTGCGCAGTGGATGCTTATGAATCGTGCATTTGTAATTATTATGGATGAAGCTTCCTATACAGGACATTACTGTTTCTTTCTCCAGCTGGTGAGATGCTGTCTGTAGCAGAACAGTTCCTGGAGCAGCAGATGCATCCTACTGTGATCATCGGTGCCTACAGACAGGCTCTGGATGACATGTTGGATACACTTAAAGAAATCGGGTAAAAACATGTTGGATACACTTAAAAGGTTAAAGGCATCAAGTATAAACATGTTAGAGGCACTTATAGACATCAAATATATTCAACGTGCATGTTGGAGAAAGCAGCACTCTACAGTGCGACCATTTCACTCGCAAATGAGACCAAATATTTGTATGCGAACATGAAAAAATATTTAGGTGCACTTTGTGTGAGTGACTTCAAGCCACTATGTTCGCAGCTTAACTGCGCAGTTGCGCATTATGGAATCTCCGTCCACAATGACAATTGTGCGGCGTGTGTTCAGCTGAATCGGGTCTCAGAACTGAACACAAACACACTCGCTACCTCGTCATCACAGCTAGCTAAAGCTAACAGGCAAGACACTAGCAAAACTGGTGGGGCAAAAAAGACGCCGAACGATTCATGCTCGTAGGTTAGAGGTGGATGTGTGACTGCAATCACGCTGCCAGCCAGCGTTTTAAATTGTGCTGCGTGCTTGTGCATCTACGGTAAACAAATTATTTCATACATATGCTATACAATAGCGTATGTGACCATGTCACAATAGAGCAAATTTACTACAGCAGATATCTTATGTCAAACCTGATAATTCAGGCCTAATCATCTCTCCTTTGCCAAATACAAAGTCATTCATAAATCACACTATAGATATTGACAAACAATATACTAAAGGTGAATAATTGCATATCGGATATGCTCACCCTTAATAAATAGAATTTCGACTGTGCTCCCATATTTTTGTCTGTGCTCCTAAATGTTTTAACTTGGGAGCACGTGTGCTCCTTGGGGAAAATGTCAGTGTAGAGCCCTGCTCAATGATAACAGGTAAATAAACATGTTGGAGAAACTTAAAGACATCAGGTAAAATCCACATACATGTTGAAGATGCTTAAAATACATCGGGTAAAAAGCACATGTATGGAGAAGCTAAAAGGCGATTAGTGAAGTAGAGAATTAACTAATAGTCTATGTTTGTTTGGTTGACGAAACATATTTTGTCCATCCATAGTACCCCTGTGGACCCCAATGACCGTGCGATGATGCTGAAGATCATCAACTCGGCCATCAACACCAAGGCTCTGAGCCGCTGGTCGGACATGGCCTGCAACATCGCCCTGGATGCAGTGAAGACCGTGGAGCTGGAGGAAAACGGACGCAAGGAGATCGACGTCAAGAAGTACGCCAAAGTGGAGAAGGTATGGCTGGGCCTCTCTGGAGAGTAGTGAGGAATTTGATATTACTTGCTAACGCCCAACCTTAGTACGGTTTTATTATTACTTATATTGTGTTTAGTAAGGAGGATACCCTTTTAAAAAACAGATTAGCTAGAAATACAAAGGTAAAAACAAAATGTGCTCAACTGTGCAGGGGTTATTGGACGAATAAAGGCCTTCAGCTGTGTCCTTCCCAAACACCAAAACCTTTTAAATGCACCCACCCCCCCTTCTAAAAGCACTTGCGTTGCCTGCTCAGTGGCTGGGTGAGTTGTCGTTGGAAGGGCAGAGAAAGCCGTC
>JAODUK010023535.1:0-24792 GCA_027564635.1 Typhlichthys eigenmanni
CAATAAAAATACATTGTTCATAAAATCAATGAATAATTGTGATAAATAATCGCGATCTCATTATTGATCAAAATAATTGGGATTAGCATTTTGGCCATAATCGTGCAGCCCTACGGCGAGTAATTTCATGAGACTGTGTCACATTTTTGGAACAGCAGATATGTCATTTGGAAAGGGAGCTCCACACACGGACGGACATTTTCTGTCGCAGCCTGAGTGTGAGCGAACACCCTGGCAGTGCTGGGGCAGTCTTCTCCTCTGCCAGCATGCAGTCACGCTTGAGGAATAGTGGATATCAATTAAGTAGTGGAACAGCCTAGCGGGTCTACAGGGTCCCTGCAGGCCCTACAGTTCTGCATCACTCATACGGTCTGGGAAGTGGAAACATTTCATAGCTGCCACAAAAGGAAGGGGATGGGTGGGGGGAAATGTAGTGTGAATGTTTTCAGTCACCTCTCCTTTCCTTGGTAAAATACATTTATTTGGTTTTGACTGTGTTCTGGGACATAGGGAAGGACATTTATTGGTTTGAAATGTAATTTCCGCACAAATGTGCTTGAAGACATCTTATACAAGACACGCAGAGGCCGTTATGTGTAGGCAGGAGAAAACACAAACGCTTCATTTAAAAGTATAGGCGTACAGCAATGTATAAAATCTCTGGTCAGATTGAAGTATGAATCCTCACATATCGTACACTGTACGTTTTTATCTTTGTGCATGCACGTGTACACACACACACGCTCACACACCCACCCGCCCAAAACCCTCTATAACCTAAGGATTATTTCACTCTGTTTAATATATTAATGTTCAGGAAACATGGGACTTTCTCTTGTATGGAAACATTCTTTGTCAGCAGCGTCATTTTCCATTTTGGGTCTGACCAGACACATGCCCATCCGTCAAGGCAAATCGGATACTCTTCCCAGTGAGCCCTTGATTCCTTCAGCTGAGTGAAGTATGGCATTCTAGAGCCAGGTCAAATGGCTTCTCTGCCTCCTGCTCACAATGTGCGCTTGATTCATATTGTCACATACCAGGAATAGTGGCAGAACAGGATAGAGAATGCGGTGAGAAGATAAATCAACTGCACCTCACATACTGTATATGACCCAGCGCATTAGCATTTGATGTGTACTAGATTGAGGTCAGATGCACTAGGACCGCTTAACACAGGATCGTTAAAATGAGTGTGTGATGTAAGGTGAAAGGAGAGGAAAAAACACTAACACTAGCATACTCTGTGTGAAATGGGAATTAAATTGAGATGAATCACACATTAGCTATGCACTCGCAGCCTTTGCTAACCCAGGAGATGTCTGTTATGGCAAATGGGAAAACATTTAAAACGGTGCTATCACATGACATACAGTCTCCTTAAGACAGATACAGTACTAATGAAGCTCTGTTTGACAAACTCATAAGAAATACTGGCTTGTTTCATGGCGCGTTTAATGTCTGTTGTCTGGTGTGTGTGACAAAGATTGATATATGAAACATAAATGCTTGAAAAACGATTGGAACAAATACATTGCGTTCACAGGTTGATTATTATTCATAAATTTACAGAGGTCAATGCGTCTATGCTGCTTTCTTCTGAGATAAGTACTGTATGGCCTCACAAGGCTGAGAAGGTGGGGGTTGTTGACTTATACAGTATACAGTATATGCCTTGCTTATTGACTCTTCTTTAAGGCCATTTACAACTACATGTTGACGTGTGCTAGAGGTCACCAGCAGGTTCAGAGTGTTTCTTCAGTAATGCAATTGAGCTGGAAATGTCATGTTGGTGAGCTGCTGTCAAATCAACTCCCTGTAACGGCCGTGAAGCAGACTGCATTCAGCTCCGAGTAGCTGCTCTGTATTCTTCAACAAAAGGGAAAACCACAATATTAAGTACTATTTTAGCCAACGCTTTTATCCACGGTCAGGTGCATTGGTGCCACGTCTCCTCCTCTTCTGCATGTGCATTAGCCCATTCCCGTTTATTCTGCTGCTCCTGGGAGACTGATAAAGCATCCAAGGAAGCCCCTTCCGCTGCCTGCAAGGTCTAAAGCACTTTCCTGTGGAAACACCCAGTGCAGACACAGTGCTCGTCTGTGTAGCCCTGTGTGTGTCTGCGTGTGTGCGTGTGTGTGTGTGTGTGTGTGTGTGTGTGTGTGTGTGGCACAGAGATAGAGAAAGTCTGTGAGCAAGCATGCTTGCGTGTGCATGTATTCCTTAGAGTGTCTCTTTATATGTTTCAGCAGTCCTTCCTTCAAATATGCACGCTCTCACATCTCCTGTCTTAAGGCGTCCGCTGGCACCAACAAAATAGTTCTTCTCCTCCGCACAGTTCTTTGTGTGATCACTCCTTCACCGCACTCTTCGGTGATCCTCCCCTTTACACCTCATCCATAATACATGCAATGCGTGGCCTTGCTCAGTGGTTACAACCCAAAGGGATGCCCATGTACAGCATACACCTCACTTTTAATGGGTGTATGAATGTCTGCTCCCATGATATGAATATTATCTTTCTGTCTGGTAGCAGGGTTATGTGAGGCAGTGTTTTTTGTTTAGCAAAGGTGGGATATTAAAACTAATAATTTGCTTAGCATACCTAACCTATAAACTATAGGGGAATCCTATAGTTTCAATAAGACAAACTAATGACTTAGAACCAAATGGTGGTCAACATTGTGTGTCTTTTCCTTGTGTGTGGCCTGACATTGTGCTGCCCAGGCACATCAACAGGACTGTTACACAGATGCATTGCATTTTGGGTAAACACGTAGATGTCCTGAAAAAGGTGAATGTGAAGTAGAAGCGATAGTATTTTGCTCAAGGACACTTTAGCATGGATGAACACACTGGTTGTTGAGAGTGATTAAAAGTGACTGTGGTTTCATGTATTTCGCTCTATCCACTGAGTTTGGAGCTCTGGTAAACCGGCAGTTGGATTCTTTCATTCGAGCCTGACGATTGCAAAGGCCGAACGGTTTTTACCTGGTTGGATAGTATGGCTCGATGATCTCCACAGTGTAACAAGATGGACGGGCGTGACGATACACATTAAACGTTTTCTTATTTTTAAACAAAAAAAAAATATATATATATGTTTGACCAGTTATAAATGAAGGAGTTCAAGTACATCAGGGTCTTGTTCGCGAGGGGACATTGGAGCGAGAGATTGGCTGGAGAATCATAGCAGCAGGAGCAGTATTACAATTGCTCTACCACACAATTGTGACAAAAAGCGAGCTGAGCCAGAAGGCAAAGCTCTCGATCTACCGGGCAATTTTCATTCCTACCCTCACCTATGGTCATGAAGGGTGGGTCATGACCGAAATAACTAGATCACGGGTATTAGCGGCCGAAATGTGTTTTCTCAGGAGGGTGGCGTGCGTCTCCCTTAGAGATACGGTGAGAAGCTCGGCCATCCTTGAGGAACTTGGAGTAGAGACGCTGCTCCATTGCGTCGAAAGGAGCCAGTTGAGGTGGTACGGGCTTCTGGTCAGGATGCCCCCTCTGCGCCTCTCTAGGGAGGTGTTCCAGGGCCGTTCAGCTGGGAGGAGGCCTGGGGGAAATCCCAGGACTAGGTGGAGAAATCTAGTCTATATCTAGATTATATCTAGCCCAACCCTAGTTTGCAATACAATGTGTGCTGGCTTCAGGCTTTGGCTGCAACCAGACCAATGAGACTTTGTAAATGTAATTTCTCCACTCACGGAGAGACAGTGAGAAATCTGTTTTAAACGGATGTAAATAACATCTCAGTGCCTGCCATTATTAATTTTAGAAACACCGCAAAACACTGAAGACAAGATAGCTTTACATCAACAGTTTTCAGTCGTCTGTAAAGTATGTCCTACTTCGCTTGATAGGCAGAAAAAGACAACACCAAAACAATTACACGGCACTGTTAACGTCAAAAATAATTGCCGTGCACCAACTTTTATGTAGCCTCATCAGTCAACTACAGGGAAATAATTAATTCCATCTGTCCCCTTTCCAAAGTAGTTTACATATTTGATATGGAGGCTTCACCGGTGAAGGGGAGGCCCAAGAGAGAGTCAGGCTTGACAAGCCCCTCCACATGGCTGCATTTAATTAGGGGAGATGTTGGAGTAGAAGGAAGGGAGGGACGGCCTTATGTTAACTGATTTCCCTCTTTAATCAGTGCTAATCTCCAGTCATTTTCACAGCACAATGCCGACTCACTCATGAAGTGAAATTAATAAGTGAGGAATATGGAATGGCCCGCCCCAGCCTGGCACTAGAGACAGCTAGAAACATTCCATATCTCTCGCTCTCTGTCATTTGCTAATTAAATTATTGACACTTGCAAACAGGCGGGAAATTCATATAACAAAAATGAAATGAACGAGAGTGAGACGGAATGTGTGTGTGTGTGTGTGTGTGTGCGTGCGTGCGTGTGTGTGTGTGTGTGTGTGTCCTGCGAGGAGATGAGTGTTACAGGATAATCCAGACTTCTGTCATTAACCGGGTGCAGTGATTTGATGGTAATACTATGAAAGTAGCACCTCGGAATTAATAGGAAAGGAACATGGGAAGATGGAGATTAAGGCAGATGTGTGTGTGGGGAAGGGGGAGGGGTGATGTCATATAGGAGACAGAAATTGGATTGGTATCTTTTTTTAAGTTCCAGTCATTATCTTATTCCCGAGCAAATGCTTCAAGCCTAGTTCTACCGTACAGATGAAGACCACCGACCCTTTTTGCCTTTGGGTTTTTCAGAGCCAAAATGAACACACTTATTGATTGTGAAACATAACGTGGAAACAAAGCCACTATACAAAAGATACATGAGATAGAGATGAAATGAGCTAAAGCCAGATTTACAGATTTGGGTGTGGGAGGGAAAGAAACAGGCAATGTTACATGCCCAAGACATGTGCACGCACAAATATGCACGTGTGTACAGTATGTGTAAGTGGGAGAGACAGGGGGAGGCTGTGAGAGAGAGAGAGAGAGAGAGAGAGAGAGAGAGAGAGAGAGAGAGAGACGTAAAAACAAAGTAAGACATACAGGATTACTATGGCACCATGAGGCATGTACATGCAGCCATGTCCATTGGTGCGTGCGTGCGTGTGTGTGTGTGTGTGTGTGTGTGTGTGTGTGTGTGTGTGTGCGTGCGTGCGTGTGTGTGCGTGTGTGTGTGTGTGTGTGTGTACACATACACACACACACACACACCACAGCCGTGTTGATTTGACTGTGTGGGAGTGAGCCACAGAACACAGCCTGGTGGACAAAAGCCCCTGGAGGATGTCGTATCTTCATGATGCACGGTGTGAAAGCCCCACAGTAAGAGGACTGCTCATACTGCACACCTGTGGTATTACTGCAGCTTCTTCATAAAGCACCTATGCCTTAACTAACGTGAACCGTGTGGAATGTGAACTCGTCAAGCCTGTCGAAAACACATGTATTTTAATTCCTCATTCACATTAACACTTTCATGACCCGTGTTGCATTAATTAATGCTACATATACCATATACTAGCTCACCCTAGAGATGGCACTGTAATTACTCTTTTGGGTTTAATTAAATATCCATCTTACCCTTCTACGGCAATTAATTACCATTGTGTAATCTTTTGGTTCTTTGGTTCTGACTATAACAGGCTGAGGTTGGGCATTTAATTTAGATATTTACTGCTCTATCAAGACGGAGAACAGTAGAAGGTATTCTGGGTACAATCAAGGTATGCTCTCACACATACATGGGAACTTCAAGGGGTCATGTGAATCAACACGTGACAAATACATGCACGTGAGAGCGTGTGTGTTTCATATAGCATGATCGCATGGCAATTCTGTTCATGGAAAACTAAGATCTCAAACATCCTCATTTCTAATGCGATGAGGCTGGGTTGCTTTGTCCTATACTTCTGCAAGCTGACTTAACAGGTGATAAAATCATTTGCGTCATGTCTAGACCGGTGACACGTGATCAATAAAAAATAATCAATCAATAGTCTACTCTTGACCTCACTAGAGAGCAGAACAGGACACAGTGTAATACCTGCAGCAGATAGGAAATCCTATAAGCCAAATGTGTCCACAACTTCCTTAACCGTAAACCTGGCTTTGTTGTGCTGTGTGTTCAGACACAGAGGACAGCGCAGTCAGAGCACTTGAAGGTGAATGGGGGGGGGTTGCTGTCGATGGCTACAGGACAACAGGAGAGATATTATTTGCACCTCAAATTCTCTCTGTTCTCATGACTCATGCTGAATAAATTAATAGGTGTGTAATGCAGCATATAAGCAGCCAGTGCATGTGTGTATGCCACTGTCAACTCCAACATTCTTTATAAACCCACAGGCTTTTTAACACACGCGCACACACACACACAAACCATGCCAACACTGTTGTCTATGCAGAGGCCGACAACACAGCAGCCCTTAATCCCTCTACCTGTGACTTTTTACAAACAGGATTAGTCCCCCGTTTCCCCACTAAAACCCCCCAAGGATCGTGGGTAAATCGAGGGCCAGCTGTTGACAGATCCACTGGCGTGTTCCCCAAACAGTCCCCCCCCACCGAACAACCCCCCACCTTCCCCACCCCCACCCACACACACTCCATGTCTAGGCTAAGCTTCTCTGCTTATCTAAATGAACAGCTCTGTACTAGATGGGGTGCATGGGCCTTCTCTAAGCCTGAATCCGCTCATGTAACCCACAAGCTAGCTCGCTCGCTCGCTCGCTCTCTCACTCTCTCACTGGTTGGTTGCATGTATAGGGCCACATGTCCAGCAAATACACCTATGAAAACCAATAACGGAGACACACGGGCAAATTACATCGCCCCTACCCCACACCTACACATACAATCATCCACAAATACTATGACATACATATGCACCTACTTTAAATTTGAGAATTCAATGTGTTACACTGTGGGAGTTCAGACTGAGAAATGAAAACCAGTGTAAGTAAGCTACACAATTTGGGCATCAATAACGGTGAAAGAGAGAGCAGGACTGATGATTTACTCAACGGGCCCAACAAGTTATAAATCTGAGCACGGAGCAATTTATGAGTCAGCACAGCCACACATATATGAATAAATGAAAGTAAGTTATGCTCCCAGGAGCGCAAGGAAAGGACTTTTGCATTCCACTTTAATGAAGAAGCATAGCTTAAGATGAATGCCCACACACCCCTGCTGGGAAAACACTGTCTGCTCAGCCATTATTTGATAAAAGCAGATAGATTGAAGAACATTACATATTAACTACAATATCGCTGTAAAATACAGTATCCCTGCCACTTCCAGTGACAAGAGGAAACAGGTATACTGTAGGCAATACTGTTGTCATTTGGCCTTAGCCATTGTGCTAGAAACTACTTTTAAAATTTACCTTAAAATGTATACTGTAGAATTATACTACAAATATACATACTTTATCTAGTAATACAATTAATGTTATTGTACTTTTCAACTACTTTTCCTTTCCACTTTATGTCTTTCTGTTCTCTCAGCCGTCATTGCCTTTGTCAGCCCCAACCTGTTCTGGTACCAGTACAAAGAGGAGTGCCACTGCGAGAAAACCAGAGTGAGAGATCCCGAGACTTCCCTCCCATTCACAAGAAGAGACAGTGCTTCTGTCTCAAACAGATATATGTGGGGAATTACATCCAGGGTGGAGCGACCAGGTCTAACCTTTCCTACCTGATTTAAGTTGTCTTCTCCTGCCATTGGCCCTGAGAGATAAGCACTGTGACTTCTTAAAAGAATCCCTTTGTCACATCAGAGAGGGGAGCACTTGGACATATCCAGCATGACATTTCAGGCTTGCGGCTGTTCACAGGGTTTATTTGCCCCCCCCACCCCCATCCATCCCCCCCAGAGGTGAGAGATTTGAGAGAGAAGTGTGGCTGAAGTGATAGCTGATGTGACACATCCCGTTTGAAACACTTGTGGCTGAGCTCAACCCCTTGACCTGATCGGGACATTTGCAATGACAAGTGTGTATGTGTGCGCTCATCTACAGTATGCGCGTGTTTTGTACACAAGAGCGTGTGTGCATGTGCCTGTGAGAGATACAGTAGCGTATACGGATGGCAGGGCTTGTTACCATGCAAAGGTGATGCAATAGAGATCTCTGGTTCAGACACCTTGGAGACTCGTTTTCAACACTACAAGAAGATGAATCAGTGAGTGCAATGGCTATACTGTGCACACGAGTCAGATTTCATGATGCAACCGGAGCTGTTTTGAAGATATTGATACCGTACTCAATGGGCCTGAAAGGGGAGTACACCATCTTCACCAGTGAAGTGTTACAGTTATGAGAATTATCGAATGGTGGAAGAACTTAGTTTTACCTTTTGTGTTCCCAGGTCAATTGTACGCCATTCAGAAGAAGAATGCAGGTTCACAGGTGAGACATGAAAAAAAGGAGATAACAAATTTAATATCAGAGCCTTTGAAATTATATGCAGTTTAGTCAACACTTATCAGTACGAAATGGTAGTAAGATTGTTGTGTTGGATTACAGCGTTTTATGGAACCATTGCTACCACATACAGTACTGTACTGTCATCTGACATACACGTTGATTCCAGTGATTACTGTATACTGTACGAACAGTATTATGAAGGTCGAAGCCTTGCCACATCAACACGTGTGCATGTGTGTCTCTGCAAAGGGGTCGGGAAAATGAGGTTGAAACAGGAGTCATTGCACCAGAGTTTAATAAAATCACAGCGTCAGACTGAGAAAGAAATCTGGGTTTGCATCATTTTCCCGTTTAGCATAGAAGAGTAAATCGTATCATGTATGAAGCTGAAGTGAAGGCCAATGTATACAGACATTCTGTCAAACTCTAATATAAGGCAACGTTTGTAACACACTATGATTTAAAAATAATTTTAAATAACGTTTGATCCTCAACTTTGATTCTTGAGTATTTTCAAACTACTGGAGCAACACAGTTTTCTGAAGTTGAACTAATTCCAAATCGGCATATCTGACACACTAGCGACATGACGAACGAGCTGTCAGACAAAGACGATTCCATTTTCTCTTCAGGTTTGAGTCAGAATCCCCTGTTCCTCTGATCCCCCCGGTGGGCCTAACCTTTCACCTTCCCCACACCTCGCTCTGACTCGCTGCGGGGATGGAAGAGAGGGCAGACAACATAATAAATGGCAGCGTCGTTCCTTCTGCTGCCAGTGACTTCATGTTTCAGGCTGGAGAGGTCTGTGACAGATCTCTCCCTTGATTCAGAGGGCAGACGTCTGGCTGTGGAGTGGGCCGTGCTGTGGCTGTACGGGAGGTGAAATGCCACAGTATTGATCAGGAGGCTGGTAGACTAATAGTCAAGAGCGCTCTGTGTCCTTGGGCAAGGGCACAGACCTTCTACACACCTGCCCACACACACACACACACCAGACTGCCAACTGGACAAATAGTGTCAGGATGTATCAAATGTGGTGTCAGCAAAACCCAATAATAATAATAATAATAATAAATTAAAATAATCACATACTGTAACACAGCAAGCTGAGATTCGGTATGAATACATGGTTTTACAGTATGTACTCTTGTGTTATAGGGATTATGGGAAACATCTTAGTATTTATTAGAAAACTGGATTGTTCATTTGATCAAAAACGCCTGCAATTCTATTGGAATTATCCCATCCAAGGCTAATAGCACTGGATTATAATTGATTGTGTGATTCCAATGAAGGAGTGAACATTTCAAGGACACATATAATTAAAATATCTTAACAAAGATTGCTCAGTCAACTAGAACAGCAAAGTAATGATCGATGGCTTTCATGGATAATGATATATGTATTTCAACCACCTGACACTGACAAAACTGAACTAACGTGCTTTAATACGGTAAATAAGGGCTGATGTAAATAATCAACTACTTATACTGTACTTATAAACTACTACATGCTAGGCAGGACTAAATGACACACTCACACCATACAAACAACAAAGCAATAATAACAGTGTTAAGGTGGAGAAGTGGCCTGCTTTATTCACTTCAGTAAACAGCGCCTAGAGACGATGGCAGAGTGGTGAAAAGGTTACTCCGCCTGACATATTGAATGGGGAAGGTTAATGAGAAGGCCAGTGAGAGGCCACGCCACATAGCTGGCATTTAATTAACTGTGTGTTTATATCGGGAGGGTATGGACACAAATAACTTCCCCCATAACCCCCTGTGATGTACACATGCAGGTTTGATTGGAAGGTCTAAAGGCGAAATCCATTTTAATTGCATATCAAACGCTGACTTATACCTGTTTGAGTACAGTCAGGCAGTCTAAACAGCAAAATAATTGGCCATGCCCGTATAAGTTGGGCAACCTGTTTATTTTATAATCAATAATGTCACCTGTGGTGACGCTTTGGCTGCATTACATGTGTTATGCTCCTCATTCAATTCCATTCAATAAACGTCATGAATTTTTTTATTATGGACTACTTAATTCTTCAAAAATTTGATTTACACGTTCAAGCTTCTATGTCAGCATTCCAGATTGGTGTATTTACTCCTGTTTCTCAAAGCTGAAATAATACTGAGATACAGTAGTACAGTAAATCAATAAAACATAAGTGGGTCTATATTGAGTAAAGAGCTGCCATTTTTATTAGTAGGCTAAGTACTCTTAGTAGTTTTTGTCATCTTTGAACCTTGAAACCAATAAGTGACCTGAGCGGGGAACAATGTAATTCTATTTAAAATCATTTAATATGATTTTATTCAACTGGTTCTAAGATGTTAGTGTGAAAGAGCAGTCTAACCCTCATCTCGATATCATAGCGTTTCAATTTGGTGCCTGGGATTGAAAAGGCTTTCTGATTTAAAATAAGTCATACAGTAGATGGTCCTCTCAAAGGCAGAACCCTTCTTGCAAAAAGGTGACTCAAGGTCTGAGAGTCCAGTGAGTGCAATGATGGAAAAAGTCTTCTGTGTTTGGAGGGAAGCAGAACTGTTAAGTTCCAACTAGGGCCGAGGACAATGAAAGACATTCTGCATCAAAACTTTAGTTTTTTCTTTCATACGGTAATATTTAAAAGACAATGGAGAGAGCAGCTTTTCCACCTGGCATCTCAAATGCATCACTTAACATTGTAGCAAAACAATTCCAGTTGGAGGTGGCTTTGTTCTGGGTTTTAACTTTTCCAGTTACAGTAGTTGAATAGTATTGTTTCTTTTCCACCAGATGCAGCAGAGGTAGCTCCAAAGACAGAGATGGCTGGTTGAAACATCCACAGCTTCCCTCATATCAATGCCTCATGACCATTGGAATGTAACCTGAACGCGGGGATCAAGTACAACACTGGGCTCCATAAAAAATGTTATACACAATGTTCTTCATGTTCTAACACTCTTTACAACTGACTACTTTATACAGTACATCTACCCTTGTCTGTGTAGTGGAGGTAGTTACATGGTTCTCTTCATCATAACACATTGTTTTAAAAAAAATCAATAAAAATAAATCACATCTTTATCTAAAACCTTGCTATCTGGAGCACTGAAATGGAAGCATTCTCTCTCATGACAGAAAGGGGATTGGAACAATTTTCTGGAAGTCCCCTCTTCATGCATGAGCTTTTGTTTTGACCCCGTTGGCTGCTTTGGACAGGAGTGATGTCTGGATACACAGTGACAGAAGTGATAAATAGATTACCCCCAGCTGTACCCTGTGGTCCCTCTCTGCCCTGCGGATGTATGTCTGCGTGACACACACAGTGACAATCCACCATCTCTCGCATGCTTGGATTCTTCCTTTCCAAATAATTATTATCTCCTTGCCATTGATTTTCTTTTGTTTGTAACACGCACACACACACACACACACACACACAGACAGACACAGATGTGCGTGCGCACACACACATACACACTGCTGTTTGTTTGTTAAACAATTATCTAATGTCTAAACAAAAAATGTAAAACAACTTTATGTAACAATTTACATGAAAATAACAAATATTTTTGATGGTAATTGTAATAGGAAGAATTGCATCTCTGCAATAGCATGAGCTTGGGAGTTACATAATGTACAGTATGTAACTTTGGTGGACCAGGAACGAAACCTCACGCGAGAACTGCATAATGCTTTATGGCAATAAAGGCACTTACTTACTGTACAGTGTCTTTACCTAGAAAAAGCTAGCCAGAGCAGAGCCAAACAAATACATGGTAGACATAGCTGTAATTTTCTGTCTCATGGCTAACTGGAAAACGATGACAATAAGACAGCAGAGCCATCTCTGCCAATGGTATTTATGAAAGACTGCAAAGTAGACTACGGCAAATAAGCCTTGAAGGTTTGCAACCTTGCAACCCTATCTCAGCTTTCTTAAATTAAACTGTCTGACGTACCGTATAAGTGCATTAAAGCCAACATGTTATACAATTTCACACACACTCAAACGCATATCAAACAATGTAAGTGTAATGTAAGGGTATTTCAGCTAAAGCTTTGTCATATTAGTCATGTTAGTGTTCATCTCCGATGTAACAATAAATACAACTATGCAGTGTCATCTTTGTGTGAAATCGCATTACTCTACCCTTTCAGTCCACACGGTTCATTGGCTTCTCACTTGTATTATTTCGACAGATCAATATTCCTTGTCAAATCTACTCCCAATAACTTTGTTACACCATTACTCAATACATAACATACACTGCATGTATATGGGGAGCATGTTTTGATACCATCTTTATTATAGATGGCTATTGATTTGCTATGGTAGCATTATTTGACAAAGCAGCCGGACTTGTTAAAGCACTAGTTCCGTATGCTTCAGCTTGGCAACAATTGTTGGTTTGCGTGATTTGTATTTCTGACTTCCTGACACTGCAACTGTAGGCGTACCCAGTAGGAGACAATACAAATTCTTACATAATTGGGCTTTAATACCATATCATTGTCCAGTTAATTAAATGAAAATTACAGAATGAGGACTATGTTAATACACAGCTACAATTAATACCTCTATCGATCTGTGTTTGTTTTCTGTACAGTATGTGGGTTTGATTCAGCATCGATTGTTTGTGTCATTTTGTTTGCACAGGGCCAAATGGGACAACAAGATCTCAAATTGCACTATTCATTCAGCAAAAAATGATCATACTTTAGGATCTGCAGTTACTCGCACACATGCATGTAAACGCACACACACACAAGCACACAGACACGCACACACAATCAATCTGTCTGACACCTCAACTGGGCATTGGAGAGGAAAAAAAAAATCAATAGGCCAGTGGCCACCCTGAAATTGTGGCTTCTCCTCCTACTTTACATTCGGTTTCAATGCCGACATCCTCCCTAGGACATAAACAGAAATAAATGTCAATAACTAAGTAAATATAAGGTGAAGTATGTAATTATAGCTGTCATTTTATATTTTACAGTAGCACTTATTTGTTTTGCCTGTGTATTGTGCAACTTTTGCATTTTTTTTTGTATCCTAAGTCAAAAATTTCAAGAAGAAAATACTGAACCTTCCATATGTTTATTTGGTAAATGGATGAATAATCTGCAGCATGTTTGAATAAAAGGCAATCGCACCTTTGTGTTAATACTGGAAAACATAATGATTCATAAATAAAATGACTCCCATTTCATGCAGCGGAGCAGACAGGCTTGAGCAGATGTGAATGGGGTGTGAAGTGACCAATTATGATATAAGTTTCCCATTGGGAAAAATGGTGGAGGGGACGGTTGGAAAGAGAAGCAGCTAATGTACCACCTAACGCAATTTCACCAGATTTACATTTTTAAATCAGAACCGTGACAACTATTCTGTCCTCCCAAGCACACGTTTGAATGCCTTGCCCCCCAGCTATGGCTGCCACTACAAAACAGGTAGAAATCCATTCCAGAAGAGTGTTGTCACGGCGCCCTTTTTTATTAACTATAATAGAAGTAATAAAACAGGTTTACAGCAGGCCAACTAATCCCTCCCATGTGTTCCACAACAGAGCCACTGTGATGAGCTTGTCACATAGCCAGTGTTATCGTCCATTTGCTCTCAAGAAAATGCTTGGAGATTAACATTCGTGTGTGCGTTGAAAGCGCACGGCCGACACATTGTGTCAGTCAAACTGGTGTGATGGGCAGTGACGTTTGTCCTATCATGCCGCAGCTTCACAGAGAAGCAGATAGAGGGGATGGGCAAGAGATGACACAGCGAGAGAAGGAGAGAGAGAGAAGGGGGGGGGGGGGGGGCAGGGTCGGGTATCAAGGCTGGACAAGCATGACAAGGGGGCCACATCCCAAAGGTCACAGACAGACCTGTTGATGGGATCAGCCATGCACACACACAGGTACTCGCATGTGTGCACACACAGGCACACACAAATATTGGCGTTCTTCATTCCCTCCTCAACAAACACATCACATTGACAGTGCATATCCTTTGTTGACCTCTAGGTCAGATTACAAAGGCAAGGGAAACAGCAAGGATGGTTGATAAAAAGCCTGGACAGCTTGATAGTTATTTTGCATGCACATAAAACCCTGATGCACGCACGTACACACACATGCACACGCACACACACATGCACACATACAACAGTGTTGCTGGTGAAGCTGTTAAAAACATGAAGTTTGGCATGGAACATCTTATTGTTACATCTGTGGTGCGTATGCGCATGCATACGTGTGTGTGTGCGTGTACTGTAGTTAGCAGTACCGTGTTAGCCAAATCAAGCTCCCCAGAGAGTTAAGGATTCTGTCGATGAAGAGGGGAGGGAGGTTGGTGGGTGGCTGTTGATGAACTCACTCTCTCTCTCTCTCTCTCTCTCTCTCTCTCTCTCTCTCTCTCTCGCTCTCCCGCTCTCCCGCTCTCCCGGGGGGAAAAGGGAGGGGCTTCGTGGGGCTGGGAGACCAGCAGAGAGACAGAGGGCAGCGGGAGTGGAGGATGCAGGCGCATGGCACCGGCTTATCAAGCTGGCTTCCCCCCAGGAGACGAGAGAGAGAGAGAGAGAGAGAGAGAGAGAGAGAGAGAGAGAGAGAGAGAGAGAGAGAGAGAGAGGGGAACGGTATAGTATAGGGGTAAAAGTGCAGCAAGAGTGAGCTTAAAATATAGAAAGGGCGGTGGAGGAGAGAGATAAGAGGGCCGAGGGCATGGCTCATGGTAATGACGGAAACTGGCTGAATAGGGGAATAGCGGAGAACAGCAGAGCTGGAGGGAAAATGCTGAGGGGGGTAGGAAGCAAGGGAAGTGATGTAAGAATATGTACTGTAGAATATGTATGGTGTGGGATGCAGGCAGGAGAGGTACAGCTGCTTTCATTCACATTCACTACCTCCATTTTGAGCCAGGGTAAAGTCTAAACATTGTGCATACTGTAATGTGTGTGGAGAATCCTGTGGTTCTCACTGCTGGCAAACCCACCAAATACACGTGAACATCCATTGGGCTATAGCGCACCCAGAGAAGTAGCCTACACTCTCTTAAGCTAATCATTATATACATAAATAATAATAACAATTGTAATATATTATTATAATAGAAAATAAAAAACCTCAATGATCAATGTACGTCAGCTTTTCTGATACACCTCTCTCACTACCTCACAGCTCTTTAATAATGCATTAGCCTGCGACGATCAATACGCAGGTCTGAGAGAGTGCATGCACGCGCACGCACATATGCACAAGTACACACCGTTTCAAAGCAGAGAAAGTGAAAGCAGGACAAAACAACACAAACAGTGCCACCCACCCACACACACACACACACACACACACACACACACAGTCGAGCTGCTTTGTATTCCACTCCTTGTCAGGCTGAGATTCTGAGAAGAACGCCCCATTCATCCATCCTTCCATCATCCATCTGTCCTTCCATCATCACTTCCCGGCCCTATTGCTCTGTCAGGCAGAGAGGGGTTCACATTCAGTACTGTCTGTTGAACCTGACGTGTAACAAATACCGTGTTCCACACACAACCAGATTAACAAGGATAGCAGGCAGAATAGTTTTGTTATCCCATTGCCCCTCTTTATTTGCCTGGCTCCTCTCGACTGTGCTCTTAGCTCAATTTGTTTTCGACAAGATTATAGTCCGGAAACTCTGTTGACATTAGTGTTTTAACAGCCACCCTGCTGGCGGAACAATCAGGGTGGGTTGGTGAGATGACGTTGAAGTCAAGCGTGTTTCAAAATTCCAGTAGAGCTAGATGAGGCGATCAAGACAGTTGCAGCAACACTGATTGGTTCAACGCTGTCCAATAGTTTCATAATTAACCAAAGGTCTACACCCAGTAAGAGGCAAAGACTGTTAACACTTTCCACTGGGGCGTTGCAGACCATACTCACAAAGTACTCACTAATTACATACAGATTATAGAATTTAACAGAAGCTTTGCTTCCATGCAAAACCGTAAAAGGACACACACCGCCCCAACACATGAGGCCGGAGATCACAGGTCTGGACGGGAAAAGGGTTCAATTCCGCTCAGGAGAACATCAGCGCTTTAGATTGTGGCTGATATGCTTTCTGATGATGCCAGAAACTTAACCACTTCTATTTTCTTGGTTCTAGCGGAGGTATCAGTATGTTTTTAACTTTTTATGTGCTACAATTTGTATTCTTAGAGTGTAAACTGCTAGATGAGATTGAAATGTTTGCCAATATAGAGGGAGCACATCAAACTGCATATAGCAAGCAGGTTTGTTAAATCAATGATTATTTTGGCTCCCTGAAACACAGAGAGGTGTCTGCTTGGCACGCACCCACGCGCACGCACACACACCTACACACACACAGAAGATGTACACCACATCAAAACTTGATAGTATTCTCCCTATTCAGATAGTGTTTTCTGGCATTTCTCTTGATAAATTATGGGACATTGGCTTGAGGCTACGCATTTTTATAATTCACAAGAGAAAAGATCAAATAAGAAAAATGTGATTCAAGTCTGAACAAAATATAAAATGAGCATTATGTGTTCTCCTGCATCCCCACACACCCACATAAGTGACTTAGTGTTCCAGAAAAGGGGGATGAGGAATAACTAGCAAGACATCATTTTTTGAATGTATTTAAAAAGGTGCCTTAGGTAGGATTTTATAGCTATGGATTTAGCTTAATTTGTTAGAAATGTCATACATCAGCTATCAGTTAGTGAAATTATCTGTGCTGGTTAATAGCCCATAAGTCCATTTAGATTTTGCCAGCTACCTGATAATTCCTGACCAATCAGGGCTTCTTTTTCCCAATTTGTCCCAATTCCCAAATGCGTGCACACAGCTACAACATGCTCGTGATTGGCGCTTCACAATGGCAGACCAACGCGCTCCAGAGGGAGGGAACAGACAAGAATGCGGTGGGCTTTTGGGCTCGTTGATTTACAAAACCTTTACTCAGCCAGGTCTGGTTACAACACTCATCCTACCTACAACAGCGTTAATGGCTGTGATGACAGGCATGTTGCAGAGGATATTAATGTGCTTCTAATGGGAGTATGTCCATATTACTGAAGATGCGTAGTGCTGTCTGATGTGCTGTACATTAAAGTCCAGCTTGTGTAGATTGAGTAGCCCCAGTCATTTACCCAGTCCTCTGCAGAGATAACCCCAATTACAGCTCTTTTACTCTCATACGCCCTGCGATGCATTGAACGCTATCGGCATGAGCAGGTAAATGGGAAGGCCGAGAGAAAGACAGACACACACACAGAGACAGACAGGCAGGCAGGCACGCACGCAGGCAGGCAGGCACAAGGAAGAGAGCAGAGATTCTGCCGTTTGATTTAAAATGAGGTCAGAGGTCAGAGGAGAGGTGAAAGCTGATGATGTCGCTCGGGACCTGAACTCAAACACAACCCTGTATCAGCCGGAGGCCTGCCCGCTCTGCTCCGCTCCTCTCCCCGGTTGTGTCTTCAGGGTGGAAACGTGTGTGTGTGTGTGTGTGTGTGTGTGTGTGTGTGTGTGTGTGTGTGTGTTCGCTTTAACTCGGCTGTCATACCAACTGTGCTGCTCAACACATCCTTCCTTCTCTCAGTTCTCCCAAAGAAACACCCTGCCTCCTCTGACTAGTGGAGGAGAAGCAGGTGCACTTTGTGCTCCTTTACACACTACACAGACACATGCGCACGCACGCACGCATGCACGCACACAAACACATACACGCAAGCTATGTCTGGGGTTAAAGCAACAGCAGAGTATAGCCCCATGTACAATATTTGTCTGTGTGTGTGTGTGTGCGTGCGCATGTGCAGAATGTAGAAAAGGCTTGCCTTCAACCTTTCATTCAAAGTAACACAGTTTACAGGTTGGAGCTTACATGCTCGTGGTTTGCTGATGTTCTGTGTGATTTGATTCCAGCTGCAGGTTGGGCAACATGGCTATACAATATTATCTTGGCATTATGTTTCATAAATGACAGATATATTGATATTGTTATATGCTCTTATGGAATAACCTGACTGTGTTCCCTTTTATTACAACCATGTTGTGAAAAAACAGCCTTCATTATTCTGCAAAACAGAATGTGCACTACATTTCTTCAAAGAGCTGTCAGTACACATCAGGTAGGCCTAGTGCTAATACAAAAACATAAAACGTCACTTAACATTTTACAAGTTAATGACACATACAATGCAATCTTCAATAAAAAGCAATACCATGACCTAAACATTTAAGGAAATTAATTACGTATGCATGGAAAGATCAACAACATTGTCCGCTATTGAACTGTATACTGGCTCATTAACAAACCAAACAAAGGTTAACGATTTCACAGCTACCCAATATGGATAATTCATGTTCTTTTTTAAATGAATGGACCATTTTTAGAAATGGGCTATGTTTCCCACTTGACCATACAGTATCAGAATACAACACAACTTTTATAAATGGAAATAATTATGTAACTGACACACATACTTAATAATTCAGTGCGGAAGAAAATTTAAATTTCAGTTAGGAAAATAAATGATCGCAATGCTCAATGACTCACTTAAAGCACATGACACAAGACATTGAATGGGCGCTTATCAGTGCTGAGACATGTTTTCCAGTAAGACGTATGCGATTTAGTGCTCCTGTCAACAGAGGAAACCATGTCTGCATTGAGAAAGCGGTGTCATGGGTTTTCCACCATAGAAGAGGATCTGTCTGCAGCAACCAGTTTGCCAGTAGCTTGATATTTCTGCATGGATGGCCTCCCTCCGCGACAGAGAGGGGAATGATGCTGGCTCCCCAGTGATTGAGGTATGGCCTTTCGGCCATCGGCAGCCCTGGACAGTGCTGGGTTATACTCAGAGTGGCATGGTTATCCAGCAAACACAGTATCACAGCACATCACTTTATCTGTAACGTGTTACAGTGAATGTACTAGGCTGGTTTAAACCGCGGCTTGGTTGGTTCATATTGAGATACTCGAGGATGGAGGTTATGGTCTTCTTGGTCAGATCAGTGTCCCCTTCTTTGAGTCACAGACTGTTGTTACTGAACAAATGCAGCAATGGTTAAGACAAATGGCATTGTCACCAGCAAGTGCATCTGGAAACTCTTTGTCAATGGACTCCAACACATCTGTGTAAGACCATGTAGGCATGAGGTGTCTCGTTTTACTGTCCATGACCAAGAGGGCTCAGAACAGCTCAGTCCGGTTGCATTACGCCCCTCGCAGAGTGAACGATCAACGTGAAAAGTATTTCAGTTACATTTCCGTTATAGGTGTTTTCACTGTTCATTTCTTTCACAGTTGTTTAGGTGCATTAAATGTAACATCTTTCCAAAGTCAATGACCGTGATTCTGTTAAAGAATCGTGATTTAAATATTGACCAAAAAAATCATGATTATTATTTTTTCCATAACTGAGCAGCCCTACATGAAGCTGCACACGGTTTCTAAGTAAGATAAGTGAAAAGCCGTTTCCTATTAAATTATTATAAACTACTGCTTTATTTGACTTGACACAGAAAACCTCGCCTGACAGAACCAGACCCACACAGAAAGGATGGTAGACGCATGGTTGTTCTTAGTTGATGGAGCGATATGCCAATTAATTACAATAATGAACAAGATGGTAACGAGTGAAGTGATGTTCAACCACGCGAGATTGATAGCAGGTCTCATTCCCTTACTTATCTAACCGGACATTTAATATTGGAGCTCTCCATAACAATGCATTGGTTTACCAGGTGGTGAGATTCCCTATAGAAACATTGTCCACCAATGTTTGATGTAAGTGCGTAGTGTCAATGTCAATATCAAGATATGTTATAGCACAGGTTATAACAACCATAAACATAACAACCAACCAAGTGCTTCACAGGAGAATGTATAACAACCACAAATGCACAAAATTAAGTTTCACACAAAACAAATAATGAAACGAAACACAACAACACAGAAGAGCATATCAGATGCCAGAGCATATCAGATGCCAGAGCATATCAGATGCCAGATTAAAAAGAGATGTTAGCAGTGTTAGTAGTGTTGTGCTGTTAAGTATTGATAACATTCAGTATGATTAATCATACTTGTTTATACTTGGTTTTTTGGGGGGGGGGGGGGGTCGAGGGATTGCTATGCGACTCTCTATGTCCACCCTGTACCCTCTATGTAATCTTATCATGATGCGCTGCATTGATTGTGCAGTATGAACATTATATTATATTATTATGAGCACACATGTAAACATACTGTAGCCATTCCCTCAAAATGGCTGCTTTGATTGACATGTCAATTGACCCAATTGGAGCTGTCAAAAGTATATTAGCCAAAAAGAATGTATTGAATGAATAGCCCCGCCCTCCTCTTACAGATAAATTTCAATCGATTGTGTTGATGACACAGTGTAAGGCAGGCAATGTAATTTTTAACGTGTTTAAACAGAGAAAGTGGTGATTCATGGGAAAATGTATGCATAATGTGTAGAAAGAAACCCACTAAAATCCCAATATTAAAATCAAATGCAACGAACAAATACCCAATAGTTGAGTATTTGAGGCCAGCCCTAAATAAATGTTGTGTAAACTGTCAATTTACCTCCACCCCATGTCCTACAAGTACGCATGTAACAGCAAGGGTATTTACATATACACACACATGAACGCACACACACGCTTTATCAGAGACAGACTCCCCACTATAGGTGAGGGCCATGCCCACACACTGGAGCCTCAACAGTTTGCTTACAGTAGAGCCACTTAACCACATTACTACAGTAAAGTGATGCACACTGTGTCTCAGTTTCCAGGGCTAGTGTATATTGCAGTCCTTCTGTGATGATTTTATGTGTGGTCTTCTCGAATGTTACACTTTTGAACCGCTGATACTCTTAGCATTATAATTATGTAGGGTTGGCATAGTCTCAGGCTTTTCCGGCTATTAGCATTATGTCACATAAGAAAATTGTGCCGAGAGTCTAAAACTGTACATACCCCTGCAGGCTCGTCAACACTACACACCACTACTAAGTGTTGGGAAGATTTTCATTGACTGTTAGTATAGTCATTCACAAGTCTTTTACAGCATGTTCGTTTATTTTAACCATTAACTGGAGTTTTTATGTTCTCCCCGTGTCTGCATGAGTTTCCTCCGGGTGCTCCGGTTTCCCTCACTATCAAAAAACGATTTCAATCTCTCCAGTCAGTGCCATCTGACCAGTGACACTGGTATGAATCGGGATTTAGTCCCCTGGGCGCTGCACAGCAGCTGCCAACTGCTCCCTTGAGGGATGTGTTAAATGCAGAGGAGGAATTTCGCTACATGTATGTGCATATGTGACAATAAAAGCACCTTTCCCCTAACCTTTAAATGTAGATTACTTATTTAACAGACCTGCAAACTGTCACACTGTTATGTTTGCCAATACATTCGTCAGTAAGTTTAATGTCAGACGTCAGTCAGATGTCAGTTATGTCAATCAAAATGAATTCGGCCTACCTCTCCTATCAAGTAGACAGATCTTGATGCAGTTAGCAAACGCCTGTCCCAGACTTTACGCAAGTAAAATCTGACACTGCAAAAATAGGGTTGGCATGACCACAGATCTGTTGTAGTGGTTCTGTAAGAAGAACCTCAACATGTAAATTGTGTGGTGCTTTTACAAACAGGGCAACGTGCATTTTGTGTTAATGGAATCTGTCGCATTTCCTTAGCTGGTGCATTGTGATGGATGCATAACACCTGAATGGTTACTCTCACCAATATGAGGCATGTTCTACCTGTGCTCTGTATCAAAAGGAGCGTGAAGTGGGCCTGCATCTCCACTAATGTTACATGTACTGTGGAGCATATTGTTCAAGTGCCTTCCTAAAACAGTTCTAGTAGTACTGACATTACTCACATAACCACAGTAGAGACATTCATTGTAAAACACACTTGTGACAGTGGTTTGTTGCTTGTCTTGTTTTTACCTCCATCTACATTTGCTGTACTGTTTTCAAGCTGCACACCTGTTTGTCACAGCCCCCTTAAATAAAGTAATGTAATGTTCAGCATACAGTAGTTACATCTAAAAATATGCACCTTTATGCTGTCCCTTTCTTTGTATTTTTCAAATAGCTACTATTGAAGCAAACGCCGATAGCATTGTTCTGAGGAACTGTTTAAAGGTTAAACGGTCTCTATTCTAAAGTATGACAGTTCTTCTGGTAATAGGTACAATTATTTCAGTGTAGTACAAAGGTTGACATTAGGCAGGGTAGGAAACGTGCTTTAGACAGACATAGAAGAGAGCGAGAGAGAGAGAGTAATAGAGATAGAATGAGAGAATATTGTGTACCCTTTAGCTGTACTATACTGTATACAATATGAGTAAACCTTCCCACCAGCACATATGCAAATACATACACAATTTCCTTTTAAATATGAAAGCACAAAACAACCCAAAATGTTGTACTACTTTTTTCCTTTTTTCTTCTCAATGATAATCCATTTGATACAACTCATCAAGTTCAGAGAGACTACTTTGCAATCCATCATCTTGCCTACAGTTATTAATATATTAATCATGTTTTGAACTTAATGTTCTTGTCCCACACACACACACACACACACGCACACACAAAGCAGAAGTGCTACTGGGTAGAAACAAAGGATGCCAGGTTCGGAGATGTTTTGAACGGTGTGTGAATTTCTAATAATTCCATACCATCACAAAGATCAGCAGATTTGGGTCAATCAAAGTTCATGCTCAGTTCATGCTCAGTTCAATCATGGCGTTCATGCAGATGCGTAGAACAGACAAATGTATAAATCATTTCAGAAGTGCAGACTTTCCTCTCAGTGTCTCTGAAGACTTGTGAAGATTCACTTGCTCCTGGCCACCACTGACATCCTTCTACAATCTGCCTTGTTCTTTGTGAAGGAATGAGAAGTGGTAATTGGATAACAGGATTACTGAGACAGTAGCTGCATTTACATGGACCCTATTATTCCAACTGTAATCGGGTTAAAAGGAAAACCGAAAGAAAGTGCTCTAACACCACGATCGGAAAAGAAACGGCCAACCCGAATGAAATGTAATTCTGAAGCAGAGAGGTAGAATAACCCGATTGAAAGTAATAATAACTATACCATGTATATGGTTAAACCTGATTACTATTCTGTTACTGTATGTGTGATGCCAGTAGGCTATTCTCCACAGCCACTGTACAAAGTCTGGACAAAACAATTGAAATACACGCAAATACATGTAAGTGAATGAGAGTTAGTATGGTGACTCTGGAGGCGTACATTTCTCCACCAGTCACACAAATAGCCTTACTCTCCGACGTGCCTACAACTAGAAGCTAGCCGGTGTTAGCCTTTTGCTAGCGGGACACGTTACATTATGAGCAAGATAATGTGCACATTAAATTGCGTAAACTTAATAATAAGTAATAAACTTAACATATATTCCGATCAACTGCGACGGCGCATGTAAACACAAGGCCCGATTAGATGACCTCAGGTAAACAGGAAACCCGAAATTTTCAATCGTAAAGATTTCATTTCACAAAAACAAAAAAAGTGTCCATGTAAACGCAGCTACCATCTGAGGTGGCAAAAAGCATCCTCGATTAGGAGGCTCCTGTGCCAGCTTTCTTAGTTGTGGGTGCTTCCTGACAAACTGGCCTGTTATATTTGATGACAATAACTGATCACCACCTTCGGGGAGCTATGAGCAGTAAAGTTATTTCTAATTGAAATTTCACACAGCGACACCGCACTCTCAGACACACACACACACACAAACACACACGCACACACACACACACACACACACACACACAGTCGAGCAGAGAAACTTCCACGCACGGGGAGGGGTTGGTGAGGGGGGCACACACATACTGTACGCCCTCACAGGCGGGAAAGGGGCACTTAGACGCACGCTTAAGCACACGCACGCACGCACACACACACACACATCGCAGAGCACATCAGGTCAGATCAACAGTGCCGGGCTGACATAATCGATGCGAGCGGAGGAGATCATAGCATACCGCATGCAAACTGAGCCTCGTCTAGCCAGCGTAACCCGACATGGCATGGCTAACATGCAAGGTAGACCTCCTCTGTCTCCTCCTGTCGCTTTTTTTCACCCGTCCTTCTCTCTTCATCTTGTGCTGGTCTCACTCCCACCTGCTATCTCCCCCGTCACTGCATGCTGAGGAGATACCTGCCAGCGCTGCTTCGCTGAACTATTAATTAATCCCAGAGTGTGTGTTATGAGTAAGTGTGAGGGAGGGATGGAGAGAGAGAGAGAGAGAGAGAGAGAGAGAGAGAGAGAGAGAGAGAGAGAGAGACTCAAGTGGCAAGTAATGAGGCA
>JAODUK010023546.1:0-24782 GCA_027564635.1 Typhlichthys eigenmanni
TCTTGTCATTACACACACCTGGTGCCCATTCCCCTAATTAGCTTTAGTATATGTAGCCCTCTGTTTCTCCCTGTCTCGGTCGGTAATTGTTTGCTGTTGTGGTGAGTGCTTTGTTTTTTAATTAAATCAAAGATTGTTCAACTACCCAACCTGCGTTTGGTTTCTGCTGCCTCCACTTAATCGTGACAATTATTTTCTACATTTTTATAAGGGCTTTTTTACATTATCCCAAGTAGAAATATTGCAGCTTCGTATGTATTCAGCAATAAAAATGACAATGAAATCTTAAGCATTTCTGTAGGGCAGCTCTTGGAAATGTCTTCATTAAGTAGTGTCATATTAAATGTGTAGGCAATACATTATTAGCTTGTATACAATCTTTATTTGACAAAACGCAAGACCTGGAAACATTAGCACACACAAATTAGTGCAACTTCAACCTAAAGAAGGAGGTTTCCAAGGTTTAAGCTTCCCTAATGTGTGTGTGCTTGTGCGTGCGTGCGTGCATGTGCGTGTGTGTGCGCGCACACGAGCAGCTCCAGCCTGTGATTAGAGCTTAAACAGAAGTGTTTAATGGCCCATAGTGTCATGGGTCTCAGCTACACACAGTGTCAGCCTAATAGCATGCTATCAGACAGTGAAGAACTATGACTCCCATGTAATTACCCACCACTGCATAACGCAAGCACTCTCCATTTAGCATCGTTCTGCACGAGCGCCAAAGCTTCCATCTTAACTTTTAATAGTGACTTAAAAGACCAAAGTTGCCATGTACTGGTTACCTTGACCTGTGGATCCTGTGTTTCCCCTTTGTCTTGTTAAATGGAGAGACATATGAATCCCTATTTATCTGACCTAGTGATACCATATGTTCTGTCCCGAGCCCTACGCTCACAAAATGCTGGCTTGCTATCCCTCCCTAAAGTTAAAAAGAAATCAGCAGGATTTAGAGCATTCTCACATAGGGCCCCACTATTGTGGAACTCCCTACCAGCTGATGTTAGAGGTGCTAGTACTGTTTCGACCTTCAAAATCAAACTGAAAACCTATTTGTTCAGTAAGACATTTAGTTAGCAACAGTGAATGTTCCCCTCTGCTTAGGGGCCTAAATGGTTATACATTAGGCTCCTCTGTGTCGTCTTTGTGTGGATTAGCGCTATGGCTGTTGAGCGGTCCTGATCGTGTCTAGTGTTATTGGACATTTCCTTGGACCTGGGACTCAAGTGGCGTCTGTCAGTGCCACTTCCTCAGACCTGGGACTCCTGTGGTGTCTGTTCATGCTACAATTGACAGACCACTCTTAATTAACTAACTTACAAAACGCTTTAAATCTTTCTGATGTGTTAGTTCTTATGTACGGCACAATGTGTAAATTATTCTACATAGTATTATTGCTACATTTGGTTTGCCTACAGTACCATCAGCTATTACATCTTAACCGTCCTGGAGGGGTGGATTCCTCCCTCTTTGGTCCCTTCCCAAGATTTCTATCCTTTTTTTTCCCCATGGGGTTTTAATGGAAGTTTTTCCTGAAAAGGTAGACTGTACAGCCGGTTGAGACTACAATGTGATTAAGGGCTAAATAAATAAAATGTACTTGAAAATAAGTGATTTTCTATGGGAGTGATATATTTGTTTGTGATGTTGCTTAGTGACCGGGGAGTCATAGTCACCTGCAGCATCCATGGTCCTTACTCCAGTAAGTCCATGTGATGGTAACACAAGGGGGCACAAGTGTTGTTCCAATTGTGGGTTTGCCGTTGTGATGGAGACTGCACTCTAAAAGCTGCTCGCGGGACGACAGTGCCAGCGAGCCTCACTCACATACCCCAGTACTAAAAATGTTGTCATCCCTAGCAACAAACCATGTGGATGTAAGCCAATGGAAATCATCACAAGGGCCCTAATGGAGAACCACTGTTGATTTTGTTTCAATAATGTCCCTCAAGCATGGCGGCTCGGACTCTGGTGTTGAGCCAAAGCCATTAAGTTCCACTGCCAACATGATAATTACATAGGGCCAAAATACTTCTTACTGATCAATATTCAATAGCGCAGTGATGGGCTATCTGTACTTCTCCACTGCATGGTCTAATCCTGGCTGTTTCAATTCCCTTTAATGTGTGTTTATACTCTTAGAACAGTTTGCAGAAATATATTTTTCGTAGATTGGTCCTTTCTGCAGAAATAAAACCACAAAGACAAACTTATCTGTTCCTGATCTATTTAATAATTAATTTCCACAACAGTTACCTTTTCCATTATCATCCCATTTTATATAAATTCCTCTATAATTGATTGCATTTAATTTAATTATTCTCACTGTCATGTTATTATAATGACAGCTTAATATGTCTTTGCCTGTGATGCTTGGTGAATTGAATCAACAACAATCAGTCTAAAACTTTTAGACAGTGATTCTTAAAGGCAATGCCAAAAATAGCTTTAGAAAAAATCCAATGTTTACTATTGTTTATCTTAAACACATCTTGGACCGAACCCAGATTAAATATAACCTTGCATTTCTTCCAGTCCTGTTCCTAACTATAAATGGAAGTCATGGTGCCTGGAGACAGAACATACACTTTATCACACACTACACCTTTCTTAAAAATGGTGATTAAACATGATTGCATTATTAATTAATCACTTAAAGAGTTCACAAGAATGTTCTATCTCAAATGTTGTCAAAGAGGCCTTCTTCACAAAAGTTAAAGAAAGCCTTAGTGTTCCAGGCGTTGACGTAAAAACGCTTCCTTTAAGTGGCATTGTATTGCTGTGTAATTATTCTAGTGCAATTGTGCTGCATTTGTAACCTTTCAAGTCTCCTTTTTGTAGGCAAACAAGCTCACCACAGAACATCTCTGTAGATGACGTCACTACAGTGGCCTATTCCACCAGGGAAAGTAAGCCACAATCTGACAGAGGCTGGCTAAATAATTGATGAGGACAGAGTGAGAAGGAATCATATGTGGTCTGGATAGCAAAAGGGACCAGCACTCTAAGGCCATGCTGGTTAAAAGGAGGTCATGTCAACATACAGAGAGATAGCATACGCACAATTGTGTGCGGGTGTTACCTCATTAACCTGGTAGGCGTGTGTGTGTGTGTGCGTGTGTGTGGAGGATGGGGGATCTTATTTCATGTCATCAATCACTCCAGCTGTTCCTGACAACCAACACACCATGCTAAACTACAGCAAAGTGTGCCAGACTCTATCTGTTGATGTGTCGCTGATTTCCTGACATGCACTAAACAACCATGGTGAGCAGGATATCAGACCCCTTGACCTTGAGAAGGGTATGGTGGTCTCTCATAGTAGGGTGGTCTCTCTCCCTTGTTATAGCCACTCAACATACTGTAAAGATATATGCAGATATTAAAATAATAAAAATAACAAGAAGAACTAAATAACAAACTAATAATAAGAACTAAATAACAAACACCCATTTCCCTTTTAACTTAAAAGATATAGACAACACATATTCAGGCCTCTTCAAACAAGACATGACCAAGGGGAATTTTCCCTCAAAGTGGGTCCATACCTACTAAATACATTATAAAGGCATTTGGGTGTGAGTCTCCACGACACATTATTTTTTCAAACTGCCTCTGGATTTATTTTTACAATGTCCAGATTTTACACATTTTTTGCAAGTTTTATAAAAAAATCTATCTGATGCTGCAATGTGTTTTGTTGTTTTCTGTCTGTTATTTGGACAATATATATATTAAGGCTAATAGAATATGTTAATAATTATTGTGCAGAAACAAACAGGGGATCACACAGCACATGCATGGCACTATAAGCACGCTGGTTCACAACAAGTTCACAACACAGAGGTCTGAGATGATATGATGGACATGAGTCATAGGACGGAGAAAAAGAGGGATGGAGAAAATGAGACAAAAACAAAAAATTGAAGAGAGTGAAAGGGGACTAACCCTTTATTCACACTTTAATCACACTGGTAGAAAAGACTGAGTCATCAGAGATCATGGGCGACAAGTCTCTCTTAAGTCTCTCCCTCTGCTCGCGCACGCACACACACATACACACACGCACACACACCACATATACGCACGCGTGCATTATCTCTTAGAAGCTAGGTTTTAGTCTGAGGTGAAAAGAAACCCTGAATGTTCTTAGTGAAGGCACTTTACAATCAGGAATTATAATGTGGTTGTTATTTTCAAAGAAGGTGCTTTCAGAATACAGAATAATGGGCGATGACATCAAAGGTGAATTCATTTTTGAGGCACCATGGCTGAGACAAAACAGCTTTCCTAGCTGTATCACACCAGCATTAAGGACCATTAGTTAATAGTAGCAGATACGTTCTGTATACAGTACAGTGCTTTTTAGAAGTCATCAATGGTGCTGAGGGTTGATCAAAAACAATATTTCTACCAGGTTTCCAAATTTGATGCTCTAATTTGCTTTGGCTGAATATACAATATTTTTCTTTCTTGACTCCAAAATGTATAAATATATTTTCAATTAAATATGAAAACAAATTGACACTGAAAACTGAAATACTGTATTATGAGAATACATTCTCACAGAGATAACGGCTAGCTTTATAGACATACTAGAAGTATGAAAATGAAAACACTCACAAATGAAAACACTGGATCATTGAGGTAAGCAAGAAGTTGTGGGTCAATTCTGCTGTAACAAAGTATTCTTTAAACAGTGGAAAATCACTTATAATGGTCTACAGTATAACAGTATGTGTCACACTCAGATACTGACATTGATAAGAGGGGTGCGTGTGTGTGTGTGTGTCGGGGGGAAGGACATAGGCAAGAGAATAAACAAGTTACATGAATGTTAAAATGGAGGATGGCGTGAGATTCAAGAGGCAAATGGAAGGTTTAGTCAGCCAAACTGATGACAGCCCACCCATGGAGAGATAGAGGTAGAGAGAGAGAGAGAGAGAGAGAGAGAGAGAGAGAGAGAGAGAGAGAGAGAGGCCAGGCTAATGAAGGAGGAGATACAGTAAATAACAGAACAGCACTATTTCATATCTCTGGAGCATGTGTTGTCTAAATCCAGACAGCATATGTTTAGCCAGGCTCCGCCCGACTATTTCTCTAAGCTCAGTTCTTTGGAAACCCTGTTTGCATTAGCGTTTTCACAGCCACCCTGCTGGCAGACCAATCACTGTGGTTTAGTGAGATGAGGTTGAAGACAGTCGAGAGTATTTCAATGGTGGTCTGACTAAAAAGACTACAAACCTATAATGGCATTTACTGTACGTGTGCATTCAGCAATTACTGGATGCACAACCATTTGCATTATGTGTATATTGTTACAATATTATCATTACTGTTGAATTGTGGCTGAAATACAAAAGAAACAGGAAAGCCCTCAAACCCGGTGCCTGCTTCCTCGCGACAACAGCACCTAACTGACTGATGGTGACAGATTACGTGGCAAGCAGAGCATCAGAGCAGGGGCAAATGAACCGGGGTGACAGAGTGGACAGATGTCACCATGAAGACCCCCATAAGCCACAGAAGCCATGATTAAGTTAACAACAGCAGCCATCACTCAGACTGGACTGTGTTCATGTGACACTTTTGACACGCGCACACACACATGCACACGCGCACACACATACACAAACAAGTGAACACTGCACAACCTGTAAGGCTAAATGTATCTTGTTTATTCCGATAAGCACTGTTACTGAAGGGCCTCAATAGGTGGAAATGTTCTACTGTACCATGATGGCAGAGAAGTCTATTAGTCACTGTTCATCATATTGTACAGCAGCACCTCTCAACCCTGGTCCTGGGTACCCATTGTCCTGCATGCTCTAGATGTTAAAACATGTATTTATGGCTGGCCACAAATATTTGATTATTCAGGTATTCGTTCATTGGGTAGGTATTCGATGTTAAATATTGGGATTCAAGTATTTGTTTTTTCACATTATTCATGCATGTTTTCCCATTAATCCCTACTGTCTCTGTATAAGCCCACATGTTAAAAATTGCCTGCCCTACACTGTGTCATCAACACAATTGATTGCAATTGACTGTCTGAATGAAGAGGGGCTATTCATTCATTGGCTAATATTGGCTCTTATTGGCTAATTTTCATATGAGTACTTGACTCAAATTTAAAGCGTTGATTACCTGCTGTTGTACGTTACTATATGTGCTTTTGACAACCAGCAAACGGTCCAGCCGTCTGCTTTGATTTTTAACAGGTTATGAATGAAACAAGAAAAAAAGTATTTTTTGAGAACGAATATTCGAATACTCGTTCGGAAATACCGTCAGTTATTCAAAGCCTGTAAAATGGTATTCGGGACAGCCCTACATGTATTATTGTAAAGTGTTTGGGATTATAAGAAAGGATACAAAACTAAAAAAAAAATAAACACATTATAGTCCTTAATAAATAATTACATGTCAAAGGGTAGGAATAGATAGGAAGGGAAAACCCTAGTATTACATTGTATTACATTGTTCTGAAATACCTAAGAATGACCTTCCAGCTGGGAGCCCAACACCCAGACCACTAGACCATCCTGCCCCAAGCTTGCTGCAGTGACTGCCGAAGTCATTGTGCTAACATGGTAACTAGCATATGGCTGTGTCAGCTAGCGTCGACACGTCGCTTTGCATAAAAGTGTCACAACGACAAAACGTAAATGCAGGTATAAAATGCTGAGCATGTGTAATGCGATGTAATGTGTGACACGTGTTCACGTGTATATTATTTTGGTTTGCCGTTGTGTGCGCCTGACTGTGTGTCCGGTCTGTTGGACGTCCATGTCCCAATGTGAGAACAGAGAAAAGAGCCAGGCTGCTTATTAAATGGTGTATGAAGAGGCCAAGCTGCTAATGGATGGAGCACCACCACCACCCGCTCCCATCTCATACACCGTTACCGCATGCTTTCTTCTGAATGAATGTGAGATAGTGTAATACTGGGAGCAGTCAGTTTACGAGGGAGGGCTCCCTTTAGATGAAAGGAATAACATATGGACTGGGTCAGGTCAGCATTGTGCAGTAATGGCATTGTAAGCTTTTTAGCAAGACAGGAAAAGGCCTAGCTGCACTGTACGGTCCCTTATACTGTACCTAGCTAGAGTATTGCTCTCAGTTGCTCAATTCTGCCTTATTACCCAGTAGACCGTGGGCAATTACATAAATACTTTAGCAAAGATGTGCAAGTATTGGCCGTCAACAGTTCAAATATCATATTATAGCATGACTTCAATACACAGAAACAATATGAAACTATCATTGTGTTATGGAACAAATTCAGAGAAAAGTGGTAGCCTATATATGCATATATCTGTGTTTCTCATTGCTTAGTGCATAGCATAAACACAGCCAAAGATCCATTGGGGCAACAGCTACTTGGAAACACACGAAATTGTAACTATGAGATATGATAAAGTTACTTTTTAGACACCCCATGCTGTGTTAACCAGTTGGTTAACAGGAGCTAATTTGACTAATAAGGAGTTGTAGTTTATACAGAATAAAATCCTTGCATTTCTATCCATATTAAATGCATTATCCATTTTAAATGAGTTCAGATGCTTAGATTAGCTTCAAGTAGTCTATTATGTTATGATCATACACAGATGAAAGATGCGGGCTACTTACAGGTAAGCTTTAACCACACATGGCCTCAAAAGGTCACATAAAGTATTCCTGGAAGCTCTGAAAATGTAATAATGTTGACTTATCCTGTTTTTTGGCACAGAACGATCTGGTAATTTGGTATTAAATAATCTGTTTGAAGGACGTCCATTTATATCAAATCACTCAGTAGCCTGAAGCAAAGACTATGTTATTCTAATGTATTTTCTAACCTTATAAGGCCAAGCAGATCACTGTGGGCTCTGATGTAAGCTGGAGATGGCTCAAATAAGCAGATAAAATAAGGGGATAGCTTCTCAGTCAATGCTAATATGCTATCAATAAGGGGCAAACAAAAAACTAATCCAAACTTACTACTGCAGTTAAAGGTGAGGTCAGCAATTGTAAGGTAAAAGTACACACTTCTAATCAACAGCAGCCAATTCCTCCTCACAGTACACTAGCTTCCCATTATGTGTCAAAATAATTGGGTGTTTCTACACAGCCCTGGCTCTGTAAATGGGAACACAAACAAAGTGGTGCAGAACGCACCACACAACACTATCCTAACCATGTCAATGTGTATCCAATTTGGGGGGGCGGAGCTTCTAAGGGAGGACACCATGGCACTGAAGCGAGTTGTGCTTTTGTTTTGTCGGAGATCAGATACTGTATCTGTAATCTCTCTCCAGCATCACTGACTCAAACACACAAATCAACACAGAACATTCACTGTAGGAGTACTCACCTTAAGAGCACGGGAGCGGTTAGCCAGCAGCTTCTCAATGTTCCCTGCGGCAGTGGCCACCAGTTTTCTTGCATTGTTTGTTTCCACTTTGAAGCTTTTATTGTGGTTATGGTATATCTGAGCCAATCACAAGACAGCAAGAGGAGTCCCAAGTCAGTTTAACAGGTAAGTTTGGGTATGGTCATGTGAAAACGTGTCCTGGAAACACACACGATACTAACCTGGCTTAGTGTGCACTGCACACTAAGCCAGGTCTAACATGCCATTGTAAAGCGTGCAGGGGTACAGGATGTGCCCTTCTCAGAGGGTGCAGACTGATAGTTTAGATTAGAGCACTCAGTGTGCCTGTCCTCAGCAGTGTTAGGGCAAGTTACTCAGGATTTGTGATAAGTTATTAGTTACTTAGTTACTGATATTACTTTACTTATTACTGGGTATTAAAAGTAAATTAGTTACATTACTAGTTACATTACTCTGTCTCGCCCCTTCTGAAAAATGACTTGAAATTGAAATTGGAATTGAATCCCCTTTATTGGAACAATAATGAACCTTAGGAGTCAACAATCAGCCAAAGTGAAAACATTGCAGCCTCTCAAACCAGATATGTGGACAGGTCGGTTCAATTAGCCCACCCTAAATTTGGACCAGAAATTTTGTTCTTGTAACGCAGTAATGCAACATTTACTTGGATTAGTAATTGTAATATTATTACCGTTTTGGAAATAGTAAAATCTTATTATTATAATAAATCCATGTACGCTATGCTCCAGCTAAAGACACACAAATGCCAAACAGACAATTATTTAGCACCTCAAGGGGGTTTTATTGTACAACATTCAAACCCAAGACTCAAGCACGTGTATGTTTGCTTTCAACCTCCAGGAATTTTCTTAGTTTGTTTGAGTTTTATTTATGGGTAATGCTACTGAAATTACCAGCTTTTATTTTCAAGTTTTTGCAGCTTAGTCTTAATTAGTTTAACTTACTGCCTCCTACTTCTGCCATTAAAACAATATAACAAACATCCTGTTCCATTTTAGAACATAACAACTATAGATCGCAAATATGCCTCCAGACATTTACAAAGCAATAGACTTACAGTAAATGTTTTCTCACAAACAGGATACATGCTGTAGTGAAGAGAGAGCTTCAATGTACTTCAAAGTATAGGACCATAACTTGTTAACTACTTGTGTAAACACCACACTTCACACTGTATACACAAATGAATGTGGCTTTGCCTGCATCAAATGGAAACATAATTTATAATGTTGTATGTGTTGTAATGACCTAACGGATGTTTAGATGTTTGTGCATGCACAAACATGATTTTGCATGCCATGTTAGCTTTGCGTACAGTACAGTATAAATGTGACACTGATAAGGCTTGCTTGCATGAACAGCTGCATGGGTTAATGCGATGACAAGCCTGATAAGATGCTGTGTAGACATGTGATGTATTGTGACACAGTCCTGTGATTATTACATTTAAGGGAGACAGACCATGCAGAATTGAACCCTGGAGCATAGGAGTGGAGGGTTGGAGTTAGCTAGGCCTGTCACGAATCACGATAACTATTTTTGTTTGCCGATATATTGTCCCAGAAATAATTGCGCTAAACTATATTATTGTCAGACCCAAGTAAACAATGTTGTTCCACTATTGTCATGTGACATCAATTGTTCATTAAGATTGGTTAAACCAATTTCATTGCTTGGCTAAATATTAAAAATATAACTGGTTAAAAACAAATGGCACATTTTTGCATTTATTCTTCTTCAGGCAGACAGGCACAGAAGCAATACAACTTATGTCAGAAGCACGAGAGGCAATATTATTGACCTCTGAAAAATATTTGAGGTCAACACCACTTATTGCATGATATAGCAATTATGGTGACGCGCCTAGTTGGAGTTTAGTAGGTCAGATAAAGTCATCGTCACCTGGACTAGGCTCTGCATGCCGCTGGCTGTGTCTGTCAAAGAGATCAACTCCTTCTCCATCTGGTCCACCCATTCCTTGATCCTGAGAACACAAACAGTCAATTCACCAACTGAGCAATCAAAAACCCTATCAAAACTCATTTAGCCAACTCAACCAATGAGAGCGTACAGTTGGCGAACATACAGGTAATCACATCACACCAATTTTTCTCACAGTTCACATTAATTAATGAAGAACTATCATAGACTATCTTATCCTACTATCTTGAAATCCTAAAATCATTACACATTCAAGGGCAGCGTGAAACAAAAAAAGCTTACAGAGTCCATGTATTTTTCTATTATGCACATTTATATTTATATACTGTATATTTTGTTCATCAAGCAATAGTGATTGTGAACAGTACAGTAGGTCATTTAATTGTTGTCGTTAAAGGCAGGGTCATTCTCGAGAACGCTTGCTACAATCAAAACAATATTCCTCTGTGCCCTCTGCAGTGCCGCCCCACATATAGAAACACATTATGAAGCAACGCCGTAGTGCTACAACTTTGTTGATATGAGCAGTGTTCGCTAGGGTTGGGTACCGAACTTGGCACTTTTAAGAGTGCCGACTGAATTATGGCGGTGATACCGAGTACCAATCGAAGTAAAATCAATCGTTACCAGATTTCGGTACCGTAAAGAGAGAAACGCGAACTAGATTACATCATCATTCAATGTGCAACACAATCACGGCTACGGTGAGCCAAGCAATCACAGCTTTACCTTTCTTCTGTACTTTAGTTCCACTTACAGTACTGTATAGTTGCGTCGTTCATGGAGGGTTACATTTATCTGATGCTGGCTGGAGTCTCGCTAAAAAATTAATTCTATTCTATTCTATTTATAGATTGCTCAATTTTCGCTGTGCCGTCATCTAGGCTAAAGAAGTTTCCAATCTTGAGTTTTTATGCCCAAGGGATATTTACCTTTTTACTTTACCACGTTGCACACTTATTTAATTCTGGAAGTGAAGCGTAATATGCGCGATTCCATCAAGGGGACCCAATCCACGGCGGAGACCCAATTGAGGGCACAACACCAGCTTCTAGCTATTGACAAAACATTGTGAGGTGTTCGTGTAATACACTACGTAGTTGCAATTGAGACAGGAGCAGTGAGATGAACAGCCCGCTGAAAAGTGGACACAGCAAACTCTTGCAGTGGAATGATGAGAGAGCAGGAATTAGGTCACATGCGCACACCTCTCTGGTGTTGAATACAGGTCAAATCAAATTAGGCCTATTGTTTATAGCAGCAATATTTACAACGTCCTGGTTTCAGATTTATCCCTGTAAACTACAAATACAATTAATGTCACTATTGAAAGTGTGCCTTTCTAATCTCAGTTTCTGTATGAAAAGGGACCCCTGAGAACCTCCGCTCTTGCATCATTTATTGTTAAACAGCGTATTAAAATGAACAGATGGTTTAATATCTGGACAGGACATCAGGAAAAATCCACAAATTAGAAACAAAATACTAACAGAAATTCTGAAATAAATCCACAGAGAATATCCTATGCAATTAAACTTCCAATTTCCATTTTATCTTGGCCCAGATTATCTATTTACTGTAATCACAGCATTCAATATAAACTTCTAACCCACCAAGCTCACCTACATAAATCTCTTAACAAAACAAAGTAGATCCTTTAACCCCTTTATCGTTCATCCCTGGCATGAATTCACAGCTTTCCTTGACATTGTTGTGTGCTATATTACCGCCATGCGTTATCTTAACTGTGTAATGGGAGTAGTTGCCACTGTAAATTAATGGCATAGCAGCCATATACTGTATATATTTAGCCTTTTAAGATACAGAAGATATGGGACATGCGCACTGTCAGCAAATTTCTTTGTGTACCCATTTCAGATGGATACATGGTACACACCCACACACACGTGCACACGCACACGTGCACACACACGCATGCACACACACACACAAACACCTACACACACACACAAACGCATACGGTATTGAGCTGGGGAGTTCAAACCATGAGGGAGTTAAATACAGATGAAGAAAGTCTCAATGAAAAGTGCCAAATATCTCTCTGGTGCCAACTGTTCATGTGTACTGAGCGCAGATGGCTCAAAACACTAAACTTGCAGGGTGACGACTGTTTTGAATGAGACATATAAATACCATAAGTTTTTAAGCTGATCCATAGGTTACTGTAGCTCATGAGCAAAGTGGCGCTGGCTCTGGTTTTAATTATATGAGGGGCCTGACAGTAAAACCTGAATCAAGCCCCCACCTTGAGTGAATAAACATAATTTGTCACTCTTTAGTCTCTGGCAGCATGGTGGTTTTACAAGCTGCTTGTGTTTTTAATGTACATTAATAATGTAAGCCTAACAAAGAAACGATCAAAACGATCATCTAGTATAACATATCATCTGCCCTTTGAGAAAGACTACTGAGAGCTCTCATTTGTACTATCCCTGAGGTTAATGTTCCTTGTATAACATCTGGGTGTAACTTCCTCTAAATGAAGGGAAGGAATGCCATACATTATGCTATTGTAACGGTCTGGGCCGCGCCGCCGATGGGCGGCTAACCCCTCCCACCGTTACCGGGGCCTGCGTGCTCCCGCCCTCGGTTTCCAGACGTGCACTTCCCCAGCGCTCCTTGTCTCACGGGTGTTTGCACTGATTGCTTATTGTTTGCACCTGTGGGTCTTGCTTTGGTATTTAGGTTGGGGCTTTCGTTTGTTTCCTTGTTGTTTATTGTTTCCCATATGGTGTGTGTTTGCGTGTTTTCCTATTAAACCCTTATTGTTTATATCGAATCCTGCGCCTGGTTCCTGCTTTATCCGCTACTCCGTTACAGCTTTAAATATGTAAACAAACAGAGGAAGAGTTTAAAAGATAATTCTTTAACAGGAATAGAGGCACAACAACAAAACCTCTAGGCCAGGAGATGGAAAATTTGAGTGGGACATGGAGATAATGTCATGATCCACCCCTTCTGTGCCTCTTGGGAGAAACTAGCAAGGGGGGCAAAACAGGAAGGCAGGCCCAAAATGACTGGGGAGCGGGCCTGAGCCACGTGGGCACAGCAGTCGCTGGCTGCGGGGCTGCAAAAGAGAGGGTCCGGGGCAAACTCATCGGAGTGTGAGACGCTGCTGGCTCTAGGAAGCCCTCCTCTTCTCTCAGTCTAGTACAGGCCTCTCTGTAAGCCATGATGTCATCCCTCCACTTTGTTTATTTTAGCTCAGTCTAACGTTAGATACTGTACTCTAAGTCAAAATATGGCAGCAAGAAGCCTGTCCACAGTTATTTCAGTATATACACAAGCAGGAGTATATTGTCTTCATATATTAAATATGAGTATTATGTAGGACAGATTAAAATAAAAGTCCAGACCTAGGCAAGCTTAGTGAATGTGCATCTGCTGCATTTGTGTTCAACCCTTGTCGTCTTACACTGTAACCAGCGTCTATACTCTAAGACTTACAGTATAGACGCTGGTTGCCAGACTACTCCCCCCCAAACACACACACACACACACACACGCACACACACACACACACACACACACACACCACGCACACACCACTCAAGCCTTCTACCCCTCTAATGGCTGTAAGAGAAGCCAGGCCAGCTGTCACAGTGTGCGTGCGTGTGTGTGTGTGTGTGTGTGTGTGTGTGCGTGTGTGTGTGTAACCAGAGCGCTGGGTCTTCTGGAGGACAGTAGGGGGCTTCCCATGTCATTGGTCACCAGAACAGGTGTAATGACGAGGATGTGCATGTGTGTGTGCATGTAGGCTGTGTATTATTTAGTGCTGTACCCAAGGCAAAAAGGCAATCACAAATTCAAATTCATTTCATAGCGGAGCCATCTCTATCCTCAACCATGATCATCGTAATCAAACGTGATCACAGCCTTTTGAGAAGGACACTACCGTATATGGTAAACCAAAATGGTCCAGGAACCAATCAATAGCTTTTGCACATTACATTACGAAGGGAAAGGTCTGTAGGTCTACAATATTATGCCGGTAGACTAGTGTTACGTCCCCCGCGCTGTGTGTTGCGCAGGAGGCGTGCGTAACAACTATCTTAACAATAGCCTATGTTTGTAGTCTTAGCACATTGAACATTATTCGTGCAGCTTCAACTGACTAAATTAAATTATGCAAATTATTCCTCTGGCTCTGCTAAAAGTTCTTGGAAAACACTGCATATAGGTCCATTTTAAACTCACGGTTAAAAATAGCAGCGTCAATGAGTGCTATATTTTCTTGTTAAAATTGGTTGTTTCAAACAGGTAACTGTGTGAATGAGTAATGTAAGCATATGTAATCCACTTAGTTTGTATTATATCCATGTCCCATAATGGGGACTGTCTTAATTTAGCTACGGTAACTTGAAATAAACTTCCTTTTTTTATCTTGCCGACTACCAGGTGTCGTGCCCAAAAGTGACTGTTCGATAAAAAGTGATAACCATATGAAAAAGTGCATTTTATGATTATATTCCAAAATGTTTAACTGGTAAAAATTAATTGATTAATTATAAACTAGGTCACAGACTAGTTGAAATACTATATATTAAGTATAATTTAAAAATCTATTTTTTTATCTAGGCCTGTATCATCATGTTAATTACTAGAGTCTATTTTCCAAATATAAACAAGGATATTTGATATAGAAAAGAAACATAGCGTACACATCGGAAATTTCAGCAAATAATAATTTAATCCAGATGAAAGCAGCTGCAGACGGACGGCAATCACTTTTTATAGGACAATCACTTTTGGGCATGACACCTGTCACCTGTTAACGCCAGACAGCTTTAATATTGTGGCTCGGGTGGGGGCATAACATTCATAATTTACATTGATTATTAAATAACTATTGATATTTATAAAATAGAATATTTGGTGACTGATTACTAATGCAATGTTAAGTGTTTATCTTAACATAAATAAATAAAATACCAAACTGGTTGGGTGGGCGGTGGTTCTAATTGGGTGGTGGCCGCCCACCCACGCCCACACATGACTACACAGCTGTTTTATTTTATTTTATTTTCAGTCAAATTTTATTTTTAGTCTAATTTTCAGTCACATTGTAATCATCCCATTCACAGAGGCTATATTTAAAATGCAAATGCATCCTACTCCAGCAGTTCATTGCCTCTCTGAAGACCTTATCAACAGTGTCACTCAGCAGCATAGCTTGTCAAGCTAAGCCCAGAACATGGTGACACACACAGGAACACCTGTGTGACTTTTCTGTTCCCCACTGCTTTTACAAAAGGGCTAGAACTGACACCATGTAAACCCTCCCAGCTGACAGAATGCTCCAAAATATCGAAGTGGAGCATTGGGTGCCACGGCAGCCAAGATGAATGACTTGAAGCCTTGCCTCGCACCAGCTTAGAGGCTGGGAACGCCTAGTTGTAACCAGCCAAACGAATCAAAAGCTCAATAACCAATTTGAGTTTCCACTCCAGCGCACTGTGCTCTTGTAAACATCTCCGTGTTTTGGCGCTCAGAACCCAGTCTGCGTATCCACGCTTGATCTCATAATACCTTCAAACCCGTCAGCAAAGGGGCATCTGATAGCATAAAACTTTCTTTCTGGAATTCATCTCCTGCTGCACAAAAACCCATGCTCTGTAGATAGTCCTCTAATCTTCCTCTAATAGTAGTAATTTGGTTGTCTCGTTTGTTCCTAGAGAGACCAGGCTGACATCGTTAACAGAAAGCAGAGGACATGTACAACACAATGGGGTGGTTTAAGGACAGCCATTTGGATGTAATTGTGCCACCAGGGGTTAGCTAATAACAACTCTAACTGCAGTGCAAGGCATCGGGTAAACAGTGGTCAGGACACCGGGGAAGACAAATGTAAACTCTCACTATTTGTCATGTGTTGGCTGGCCTTTTGACCTGCATCTTCACTCACTTTACCCACAATTTTTATGAAGCTCTGCACACAACTCTCTATGTTGCATCTGTTTAATTGATGCACAATATAATAATTAAATCAAAAATACATGTAATAATACATTATAGATTCCGGTCTCATCCCTTTCTCCTCTATACCCTGACTGTGTTCCCAGAGCAGACAAGGGATGATAACTTATTTTGCGCTGAGGTCAATAACGCCATAAATGCAGGCTTTGTAAATGTCTCGTGGCCGGCCTCATCATCTTCCACGGCAAGACATTATTGACGTTTTCATCCTCACATTGTTAACACAGCCTACGTATGAAGAGCCTCCATGAAGCACTTAAGCAGTTTGTCTGCATTACAGTTTGGAAAGGGCTGAATGCACACTGGGTGGCAGCTTTGTGGACCATCTAGCAATGAGACCGCGGTTTTATGACAAAGAAATATGCTGTCAATCAGGAGTTATTGGTACCATGCATAATGCAGAGACACGTGTATTCATCATCCTTAGCTCAGCTTGCAAAACCAATTATTTTTATTGATTGTCATTGATGATACATTGGTTTATTATTTGTTTTATTGTCTTATTCTCCCCTTTATTCTAAAAGGAGAGACAATTAAACAGTGGTCAGTCTAGAGTCATATAAAGTTATGTCAAATGCTGTTAGTTTAGCTGCTATGTTTGTCTTGATATTAGGCCTGTCACGATAACTGTTTTTTGTTGACCGATTAATTGTCCCAGAAATAATTGCGATAAACAATATTATTGTCCATGTTAAGGGCAGACAAGATAAGGCAGGTGTGGAATGACCGACTATAGGCATAATCCAAGGAGTCGACAAGGGAAGCAGGGAGAAGTTTAACTGAAACACGGGAAACATGTTATATTCAAAACAAGCACACTGTCGTGGTAAAGGTTTGTTGTGAATTATGTATTGATGTGCCCTACACAAGCAACAATGATTTTGTCCAGACGGAGCAGTAACTTCAAATCCAGTATTTTATGATGAAAGTGACGCAGTTCATATGTTTGGGAGATCGTAGGCTATGTGAGTAAGTAGTGTGCCTTCTAAAGCGAACTCAAATTTGTTTTTATTAGGAAACGGCAAAATGTCAACTTACTACAGTATAATAATTTCAGGTTTTCAGCGACATATTCCATATTTTCTGCAGACTGGTAGATATTTTAGGGACCTCTATCAGCTGTCGCTGTCTGCTCTGTACGCGTGTGTGTGAGAGAGAGAGCGATTATCGCGGTCAGAAAAATTATTGAGGTAATTTCCATATATCGCACGATAAGGCGATATAGTAATTATTGCGACAGGCCTACTTGATATTATAATTTAGAATAGCCCACACAGAAATAAGGAATGGGAGGACAAAAACAAGCCTGTAATCCAGCCAAGAGATGTTATTTGGCAACAGTGTGGCACAGTAACGTACAGACACTAGGACATAACTAAGCATATCTTCAGCTAGAGGTTTGGCTTCAAAAACAATGACGAATGCATTCGCCCTGTGGAAGTATGTCTATATGTACAGTATGTGTCAAGGGTACTGATGTATTCTGATTAGACCAATACTGGGCAAAGTACCCCATCACCAGTGGCGCAGAAGATATTTTTTAGGTGGGGGGACGAAAGTGTGCGGAAAAATGTGTCCTGTACTATGCTTTAGTTATTTTGTAATTCATTTTTGTTAATCAAAATGGGTTATTTGGAGGTCTGGTCATTGCACTGCACATAATTCCATCTACTATAGACTATAGACGCACTGACAGTAGGCCGAGGCAGAATCAGAGATCAGTCTGTGCCTATGCCTGTGTCATGCCGTTTGGCATCATGCTCTCTGCTCCAACTAGCTCAGTATGAATCCCTGTCTCCCTCTAGTCAACTGTCCCCAAGCCTTCCAACTCCGACCGTATGCGCACACTGACAGAACCAACAGAATCAATTGTTTCAGCATGTCCCAAAGGTGTCTAGACACATTACATTAGAAGTCAAATAATTGTTGTGATGTGTGTGGCTCCTCTGCAGCACAATCTCAGATGCTGGGGTTATTCTAGCACAACGGAACGCAACCAGTAAAAGCCCTACTGCACATTTATTTGATTTAACCAGGCAGTCACATTGAGACGTGGAATCTTTATGTCAAGAGAGGCCAGAGAAACATTGCAGATGGAAATGAATCTACAGCAAACAGAAATTTGTTTTCCCGTTGGTTCTCTGTGTGATTTGCTTAGCCAAGTGTACAGTAATGTGACGGTATGGAGAAGTAATATTGTTTATCTTAGATTGGTATTACCACAAATATGATTAGTATTTTTGTGTGTATTGTACGTGTGTGCGTGTGCGTGTGTGTGTGTGTGTGTGCATATTAAAGTCTCTATCCTGCGCTGTCACCTTTGCACAACAGTACCTAACGTGACGTCATTCAACATGCACTCGCACACAGACACGCACACACACACACTCTCTCTCTCTTTGGTAAACACAAAACATAAATACAGATATTATCCCTATGACCATAAAGCCCAATTAGCACTAGCCTTAGCAAGAAGACTACAATGTGGTTTGCTGAGTACTATGGTCCAATGTCCTCTGAATATTGTCAATGACAGCTATTAAGTGGCAACACAACTCCATTAGCAGGTTTAACAGAGCCATCACAGGCTATTATGAGATATTTTGTCCGGAAAGGTATGAAAACATTAGGCAATGGATGTACTAGTTTGAGTGCCTCATTCGATATTTTGAGCACTTAACGCCTCTGTCATGTGATAAAGATAATATTGCTAACTGAGGGTAAAATAATATTTTACCCTAATATGTATTAACACTTTCATTCTAAAATTAGCCATTCATTGGATATTCATTTTCATCCAAAAATATTTAAATACAATTATTATTGATATGAATTGTCATTCGTTTGTAGAATTTCAATATATCAGTGATGTAATTAGTCAAATGACTAATTTGTAGCAAAGTAAATGGCTATAGACCTTTGCGACCTGTCAATCACGCGTCAATAATAACAAAAAGGGATTATCTGATGTCCCGTAGCAACGCCTGATGACCCACAAACAAAGCTAATTGTTAGCAGTTATTAGTCAGACTAATGTACTGGTACTAACGAATGAAGCCAAATCTTATATCAGGTAAAAACAAAACAACCATTTCTTTGGTTGACACTAGTCTTGCATAACGATACAGTAACATGTGTTGTGTATGTCTAATGTACCCCCTACTGTAACTGTATTGAATGGGGTGCTACAGTCTGGAACACGTTAATTCTGTTATTTTCAGAGGTCACACAGCAGAAGATTACTGTACCGTTGATCGTACCAGTAAATCGCCATGGGGTAGATTAACGTTTAGCATTTGTTTTCACAGGGCACTATAACGCTAAATAAATGCTTGTGCACCCTTAGAAAATTGTCATTATATGCGCTTTAGGAACGTACAGTTCCAACGAGATATCCTTCCAGGCTATAGTGTACGGTACAGCAGGGAGCTCACAATATCATCAAACACAAAGCTTGATGGTACTGTACGATAGCTTTTAGTACAGTACTGTTACTGGCGACGTATGTAGCTGCTGTAGCTCTAATGCTTTCTGTAATGGCCAGAATATGCATTACAGCCAGTGTTGGATCTCATTTTGTGAATATGGTAGGCCTACAGTACTGTATATCCTTGACTAAAGAAGTTGATGCCTCTCTGTAGAATGCTGTTTGACAAGGTAGACTCATTTGGCAAGAAGCACACTGCACTATGATTAGCAATACGAGAGAGAATATCATACAATGCCCCACAAGCTTGTTTGGGGGACATTAGCAACAGTAACCAATGGGGGCGGGTCTTACAGCCTGAGTCGAAAAGGTCTGTTCCCTGCCTGTGCCCTCGTGAGGTGGGCAGTGTAAAATGTGAGTTTCTTTCTCCATCGAGAGAATCCAAAACCATCCGTCAAAAAGGTGAACTTTACTGTAGACCAGATCCGTTACATCATGGACAAAAAGGCCAACATCCGTTACAGCACATGTCTGTGATTGCACACGTGGACCATGGAAAGTCAACCCTGACAGACTCGTTGGTGTCATAGGCTGGTATCATCACCTCTGCCCGTGCTGGAGAAACTCACAGACACACGCAGGAACAGGAATGTTGTATCACCATCAAGTCCACTGCCATCTCAGACAGGGCTGCACCAGTTGTTTGGTTTTACCGCTGATCTGCGCTCCAATACCGGTGGCCAGGCCTTCCCACAGTGTGTATTTGACCACTGGCAAATACTCCAGGGAGACCCAATGGAAGCTGCATCCAAGTCTGCTCAGATTGTTGCTGAGACACGCAAACGCAAGGGGCATAAAGAGGTCAAATTGTAACCTGCCCTCACCTCACTCTATTCCTCTTGTTTAAGATGTCCTCCATTGTGGGGGAGAAGGACTGTACAGAACACCATGGTCACTAATGTTTGCCAAAAGGATTGACAGTATAAGTAAAGAAATGTAAACAAACAAATAAAGGAAAATAACAATTGGGCAAAAATAAATAGATAAAAGAAAATAGACTAGACTCTAGTCTAGTCTACTATTACTCTACCCCAAAGCAATGTATCCCATGTTATTTGTTATCTTATGCAAGTAATTGCATTTTTATTTTTATTAATGCATTTATTAATCATCTTGAAACTTCTACTGTGATTGATATGACATACTGTGCTTCGCATGATGTACAACCCTGCATTACAGTATACACCACCCCATCATTTAGGATTCCCATATAATATACTGATGTGCTTATACTACTTGACAGGGCACATGACCAAACAGCTGTTAGCCATTCCCAACGTTGCCAGAGCAACGGTGCAATGGAAAATTCCAGGGAAGTACTGTGTACCACAGATTGTGTGGAAGAAATTCTGCACCATGAAAGGTTGAAAAACTTCCTGGTTTCCCGGGACACACATAAAGGCAAGGGAAATATCTAACACTGTCGTCTCTAATGCAGCTTAGGAAAGAACACTTAGAAACACTAAACTATACGAACAACATACAGTAATGCCTTGCAATGGTACGCCAAGCGACAAGTGATCACTTTAACCTCATGTCCTCTATGCTACCCTGAGTCAGGACTCTGGATACTCACCTCCCCCTCAAAGATATCAAGATGTCTAAATACTAAATATAGCCAGGTTTTAAAGGGGGGGAAGGAACATTAAATGTAGAAAAGTTATTAGGGAAAGAGAAGGAATGCCAGAGGGAATGAAACCCGGGGAGAAAAAAGTAAAAAAGACCAGCAATGTAGGCTGTTAAGGATAGCCTTGGGCCCAGACCTTGCCGAGCAGGCGAGCACCCTTGTGGTTGATTGTGTGTGTGTGTGTGTGTGTGCGTGTGTGTGCTTGTGTGTGTAACAGATATGTCTCCTGAAATAGGCTACCTGCTAGTAGCAGTTCCCCTATGGTTAGGAGGTGTCAATCACAGCCCAAGTAACCCTAGTTCACTTTAAACTGACCAAGTCCACAATAAACTTAAGTCACCCGCTGCCAAAATAATATATGTATGTCCTCGTTTATTAATAATAAAACCAAAATATTAACAACAATATAAAATGATCTCTTTCCAACCATATGAAATAATGTACAGTGAATGTGTTTAGATGAAAGTCAACTTGAGCTGCTTAAAGGTATGTTCAGTCATTCTTGCTAACTTCGAGCTAAAATAAAAACAGTATCGATCCACGGTCCTCCGCGGTGGAGTCGAACACTTAGAAATGCATTGGTAAGAGATTTTTGTTAAATTATATTTATATTAAACAATGAACGTTCATTTGTGTCTAGACTTACGCTGTTATTATAATTAGTCACCTGAGTGCTGAATGATATGCATACACCTCTCACCCTATGGCTCTGAACATTGGTGCCCAGCATGGTGCCCAGCTGTGTTGAAAAACACACTGAACTGAGACAGAAATCTGGGGGATTTCTCTCAATCAGTGTGCGTTCAAAACAACCTCGAGTAAAGTTGTGTCACCTTTATTCTTAGTTTTTCTCAATCGTTTCAACACAATTGTTGAAACACTTAACACATTCTCAAACCTGCACGCACACATCCCACAACATTAACTAATCTTCTCCAAACTAGTAAACAAAAATGTCAGTAATTGACACATAAATCAATTAAATCACCCGAATCAAAAATAATTATACAATTTCTCATTTGATTGATCACTCCCATATCCATTTGTACACATGTTCAGTGGGCAAATCCTTACATGTAAAATAGTAAACATCAACCAATACATACACTAGCACTCAGGATCTCATATAAATTATGTCTACATAACTCCCACCCTATTCATCATTCCTCAATACAACAGATTAATTATTTTCAGCATTGACATGCACTGTAATGTGTATGTCCTCATTCCCAGATGTCCTATGGCCATGGATGCTGGGTATGAGGACATCACACCTGAAGATACAGTAGGAGCGAGTGGATGGGCAGTCTTGAGTATGTTATATTGTTTCTTCTTAGTTTTTTACACATTACAGCTTGACCACCTACAATTTACAGTGCTGTTTTCTTGTTTTGATTGTCTGTAAATGCTTGCATTTGTTCTGGCTTTACAGTAAAAACATTTTGTCAAACTATTTATGTTGTGATATACAGTATTTTGTGCGGCATATTCGTTTGACTGCAACATTGAGTGTTGCACTGACGGAACATGTACACAAGTGGTGTACTCATTGACAAAATAGTTTGTTTTAGTGTAGTTTTGAATTTTGCTGTAGGGTTTGTCCTTACAGTTTTGAGACAATGTAGTGTTTCAGAAATTGTGTTTTGAGAAAAACTGTAACAACACCACCACCACCACCACCACCAACAACAACAACAACAACAATATAGTGAATTGTCTGATGTTTGCATAACTAGGCAGACCCAAACAGCCTAAACTGATCTACATATTGGTCTTCCTGTAGATACAGTGCCCCTTCCCATTATGCCCACTGATCACCAGAGACAAGGATGGGAAATGAGAAAAGCATCTCTTTAGCTAGTTAAGCATGAAATCTAGTTAGCCTTTAAAAAAAAAGTGTAAGTGGGAGAAATAGAGAGGAGGATGATGGGAAATGGAAGACAGGGAGGATGGATGGGAGGTCAGAGACATAGAAAGTGATGTAAATACAGTGTATTTGTGAACAGGATGCACTGTAAGCCCAATAAGAGACAATGTTCAAATCACAATCACAGTTGTTAACTAGAGCTGGCCGCAAATACTCGACTTTTTTTAAATGTATTCGCTGGGTATGCATTTGTATAATACTTTTTTCACTTTTGCATTCATGTTTTCCTAAAAGTCTAACTTTATCTGAAACCCACGCGTCTGAATTTCACTACATTGACATAGACTGCACTTTCAACAAAATAGACTCCAATTGGCTGTGTCTGTAAGAAGTGGGACGGTGTAATCCCTCAACACACACATTCATTGGCTTTATGCCAATGAGGACCGCTCTGATTGGATCAATTTAGGTATCAGTCAAAGTCAGACATTTTAAGTGCTTGGCTAATCTTTACATGTGAGGGTTGAACGATTAATCGCTTTCAAACCGAAATTGCGATTTGAAACAATGCGATTAGCAAATCGCAAGGCGTGCGATTTGTATGCGCATCGGACCCAGTTTTTTTGTAGCGTCAATGGTTGTAATAAATGCACGCCTTCCGCCTTGTTTAAAGTAATTCTAACTAGGGATGTCACGAGAACCGATACTTCGGTACCAAGTTGATGCCAAAATTTAGAAAACATGACGGTACTCGTTTTTGTACAGTACCGTAGGTACCGGAAATCATACCTACGGTATGGTACCGTGGAAGTGCTTCGCCTCCACTCGTCGAAAAGAAAAACAGCAAGTAGGCTAATTTGCGCTCCAGGGGCATTACCAGGGAGTAATACATTCACAAAAAACAATACGGTAAGATATGCAAACGATGCCTTTGACCTTTCAAGCAATAGTTTCCATCTTATCAAGACTTTACCGGCTGAGTAAAAAGTTCCGCTATTGTCATTTGACATCAATGGTTGGTTGATAAACACATCGCCTGGCGAAAGTTAAACAAAATCAGCCTTGAAGCGAATAAAATATGTAGGACTACGTCGCATATTTGTGTTGCAAACACTCACATGTTTATGCTGTAATTTACTGCAATGCATTTTAACCGACACTTTTTCGCCTCGCGCTTTCGATACCTCCGGAGCGCCGACCAGGATCTCGGTGAATGTTTACCCGCCCTAGAAGCACTCTCGTGTGGGCACCCAGTCATGGCGGTCCCGGTGGTACTTCCGCAGAGCCCTGAGCAGGCCACACAAAGCCACAGATTTCAGACACAATTAACATCGGACATTATACCATTCATGCTATGTACACACAATATTACAGTATCCAACCCTATGGCACATACTGTAGATAACCCCCAGTCTCAGAAGAGATGACATTTGACTTTATATTTGATGGCAGTCTCAGCATA
>JAODUK010023566.1:0-13772 GCA_027564635.1 Typhlichthys eigenmanni
TATATATATATATAGCGAGGGGAATAATTTCGCCATCACACCTGAGTGGACAGGGGAAGCTCAAATGGGAAGGGGCGGGAGGCATTTAGGCCAGCATCAATGACCTGGATGTTCATGATTATATTTATATTATAATATAAAAAACTCTAATCAAATAATCAAGGTGGTTTGGATATCTCTCTCTCTCTCTTTCTCTCTCTCTCTCTCTCTCTCTCTCTCTCTCTCTCTCTGCTATAAATCATTATTGGGAAATGTTTAACCACATACAGTACAATAGGCAATTGATTATGTTAACCCACTTGACAAGGCAGAGACTACAACAGTGAATGTTATGTCATTTAATTTCACTGTATAGGCTATTTCCTGATTGCAAATAATCCCACCATAGGCACATAACAGCTAACACACACCTCTACAGCAGTATCCCAGGGATATTGAGGGTGGCTAGTCTTATTAAAAAAAATTTAATAAAATACATTGAGTTGCATGGGGTACAGACACCAAATCTGCTGTAGTCCTAAAATCATACCTTGTAGGCTACTGACTCACTGTTCACTGCCCCTATTTAATTTCTTCCACAAACTCGGCCACTCTCCTTTGAGAATTGCAAATGTACAGGTAGCCTATCGTTTCCTGTCACCTGTTTGTTTGTATTCAACTAAAATAGTCTGTTGCAATGAAAGATACTAGCATGGAATAGAAGAGATACTGTAGACAGAAAGATAAATAGCCTATTTGATGCCAGGGTCATCTTCACCCTGCATTGTCCCGGTGGTGGCTATTTGATTAGCAGGGATTTCACAGTGCATGTAAGGCTTAGAGCTTTCCTGCTGGAGGAATGCTGTGGTGAAGGCTCCATCTGATCTATACCATATGGAAGCCTCAATTACCATGGCATGACACAGGGGACTATAGTCAGTGGTCACATGACCCTTCTAAGCCAATCATGGATACTTACAGTATGCAGCCATGGCTCATGTGCAGTCTCAATGTTGTAACTCTAGGCAGCATTGAATGTATTCTCTTGTTCCACACCAATATTATAAAGAAATAAACTAAGTGTGTGATTATTATAAACATAATATCAATAGCACTAAAGGATGTGTGTGATTGTTATTTACAAATTAGTATTAGCCGTCAAGTTGTTCACTGGTGTATTACAATTGTTGTTTTATGCAGCAGATACTGAAAAACAACTCCACCAGTAATAATAATGCTGTATTATAGAATAACACCACTTAATATTGCTCTGACCTTCCCATGATTGGGTTTCCTTTGGAATTGCAAAAAGGATTTTGTGTTAGAAATTAATTACACACAGAAATTACTATTAATTAGCACCATCTGAATTTCAAGAGGTTGAGTTATCCAACAATATAACGTTTTACAGCCAACACAGCCAGTGTGTTGTTTGTTTTCGTGGGTGCTTGCTGCTTTGCAGATACTGTTTGAAGATGCATTCACTTATTCTGCTTCCAGATGTTACTGCAGTCGGCAAAACAGTCAGAACAGCAGGCAGAAAGAGAGACAGGACAGCTATGAGACATGTATAGAGACATGCATACCGTACAGGCACTAGCTAGTGCAGGTGTTCTCTCCAATGAATCTTGGTGAGAGCTGGACTGTGCTAGACAGGGTCCACAGAGACTCTTCTATTCTGGCTGTGGATGCAGGCCTGAAGGGTGACCTATGATGCCCTCCTTCTACAGTATACTTACTGTAACACCACTCTTTCTTTCTCTCTCCTCTCTCTCTTTATCTTAATCTAATTTTCTCTTTCAGACAATATTTTACATTCTTTCTCTGTCACTCAGTCTTTAGTCTCAGCACCTTCATTTCTTTTTGAGGCATTCCTCTACTTTGCAGATAAACTGTAAGTGACAAATGGGGACAGAGGAAGTGATCTTCCAGGCAGAAACCACCCATTTGTTTGAGTGTACACCGTCATTCTGTAGTTCCTTCAGTGGAGCTTGTGATTGGATCCAACCACTCACCGGAGGTGGTTGAATAATAGGACTATTATTAGAGTACACGCCTCCCCTCCACACCAAGCAGAAAACCTTTGCATAGGTGCCCTGTACTGTATACGCTGATGGTAGAAAAATAAGTTGCCATCGTCATTACTTTTATTACCAAACCGAGGGAAGAAAGGAAAGGCTGGAATGACCTGTGTGAGCTTGTGTTCAGCCAGGTCGGTGACATCTAGGCTACACCTCAATCAGCATCAGAGCATTTGTCACAGAAACATCATCACATACACCCAGTGGCTCATCAGTTGTAGGGACAGAGAATATAAATGAATAGACATCACACATGTAGTATAAATGTGACACTATGCAGGATATTGGCTATTAGCAGCTATTACAGCAATACAGCAAGACCTCACACCTTCAAGTTGCTCAACCTTGCAGTGAGTGTGGGAGGTGTCACCATCATGAAAAATGGTTTTTAAATAATTATTAGTCAATCACAGCCAACTGACACTGCAGTAGTCTGCAGGAAGCCATTTTGTTTATTAACTCACATTATTAGGGCCTACTGATCTGAATATGAGTAGCCCCAAACTATATTTTACTGACTCTGTTACTGTATATTGATTTCCCTCGTACTTTGTGGTTATTCAAGAATTACAAGATGTGAACGTTTGTGAGGACAGCATGTATTTACATATATATTTCAATAGGAGGCACTACTACCAAGCTTTACATTATTGAGTCACTGTGCTTGTTTGCCTTGCGCATTATACCAATGCACTACCTGGTGTAGGTTATTTGTTATTTAGAAAAGGACCCGGGACAGCTGATCAACCAACCACCAACATACATTTAATATTAAAAGCCATTCATTATACAGTAAAAGTAAAACGAAAAAGTTAATAATTTCCACCACCAGGTGTCAGCATTTCTTTATTGTCCACAATCTTCATACAGCAAACTGTCTTACATGTAATGATTAGGTTCTCTTTGTTTAATCTCTCTCTCTCTCTCTCTCTCTCTCTCTCTCTCTCTCTCTCTCTCTCTCTCTCTCTCTCTCTCTGCATATCATGCATATATGTCTGCCCTATAAGCAAATTTGAACACCATATTATAGGATTTGGAGACTACAGCAGCAAGATAATATTAATAACCATACCAGTATTACATGCCAAGTCTCTGCAGACACTTGAAAAAAGCCAGGCTTTGAAAGTCTCTCATGAAACCATAGCCCTGCTCCAAAGGGATTAACCATCTCATACATGTGGGCTATTCACTCTGATCTTTGCAGAACACAAAAGTAATGCAAATGTAAAGACTGTGAAACCAAGGAGCTGTGAGAGGAGGTTGTGCGAGGCACAGCTGTAGACAGTGAAATATGTGTCAACCATACACTCTCTGTCCAGTTGGTTGCCTTAACAGCTAAGGAACAGTGTCTCCATCTGCCCCACCCTATAACTCACCACCACATGACCAACCTATGCCAAGAATACCAGAAGCCAAAATGAGAGCCACACCTTTTCAACTCAACAGCAGCTGGAACCTCCAAATGGCTCTCCATCTTCACATTATACACTGGCAGTTGGTGGACCAGGAAAAACACCATGGTCAGGAATCTGGAATTGCCACCGGGATCAGAAAAGTCTGCAATTGGATATCTATTGGTCCAGTATGTTTGTCATTTCATAGGGTGGCACCATCAGGGTTGGTCTGTTTCAGCTGGTGTCAAGGCATTTCCTGTCCACAGACTTGTGTGAAATGGCGTACTCTATATTCAACATAACATCAAACATGTTAGGCGGTTGGCCTTAATGTGATTGGAGTGGAGAGATCGAAGTGGAATGGTATTGTACGTCAGAAACAACTATAGTTACAATCCATACATTATGTCACACCTGCGGGTAAATCTGAGTGGCTTGTTTTAAACAATGAGTGGAAAAGTATAAAAGTGGGTGGTGTAACAAAGCATAGTAGTAGTGTATCGCATAAAGGCTCCTACAAGCCCCTAACAACAGGATAAGATCGGTACCTTAGAGGTGCTTATTTTCCCCCAATGTGTCTAATTATACATTGCATGAACTCAACTCAGGGTGTGCACTTTCCTCAAATGGAACAAAGTTGTTAAAATGCTAAATGTGACCAGTCAGTTTGATTGGGACCAATACAGTGTTTGGCAGTTACATCTAAAAGGCTCCTATTAGGAAACTGCACAGAAGAGAAAGAATAGCTTTGTTTTAATAGTGAGCTGCCTTATAAGACGTAAGAACTTTGTCAAGGCTGATTTGGTTTTATATGAAACCTGGGCCAAGTGTTAGGATACCTTTCATTGAAATGTTTATTTTAACACATTATAATTTGGCATGGTAAAATGTCAGATAAGAAACACAGACACTGCAGAAGCCCCTAATAGATTTAGGCTTATCTTATGAGATAATGTTTTTGAAAGACAAATTACTTTTTTTGGCAAACATAAAGATCATGTCATTTAAATTATTGTGAATTACAGTGAATGTATTTTTAATGGGCTAGCAAAATTGTGAAGTTCCATCCATCTTCATCCGCTTATCCAGAGTCGGGTCGCGGGGAAAATTGTGAAGTTGTATTTCTTAAATAGTAAAATTACATTAAAATAGCATTTATACCAATTCATGCTACATATACGCTACATACAATTGCATTTTGTGACTAAATTTGACCGTGTCAACAGTTCAGAAGGCTGCATGTCATGTGCATTAGCTACAGTACGCATTTATGGCTGACCGGATAGCTGTTCTCTGCTGAATAAGGCTTGATAAATGTAGCCTACACAGCACATTAAATACGATTACTGCTGCTGAGCAAGTTGGAGTCATCAGTAGTGATCGCTGATCAAACCAACTGATCATCAGTCAATGATCATTCTACATTAGCACGATGCTCCTGGGGTCAAAGTCTTGTGTTTGGAATATAGAATAATTGAATTGAATTGAATAGTTAGTAGCCCTTGCTAATTTCTTCCTTCAAAACTGCCCTCAAAACCCACCTCTTCAGACTTGCCTTCCATAACTAACCCCCTTCCTGATTCCTTATAGTTCTCTTTCCCACACTTTTGCCCTTTTCAGATCTTTCCTAATAAATTTTGTTTTTTTGTTTTGTTTTGTAAAGTGACTTTAAGTACTTAGAAAAGTGCTGTATAAATATAAGTTATTATTATTATTATTGGAGAATCACAATATGGCAACCAGAGATCAACAGCCCCAAGACTCCCTTCTGCTGGCTCCACCACAGCCTACCACAGCCTTCTTTAGCATACCCCTTTAAGAATCAGCATGTCACATTCAGTATTTACAATACAAAGCATATAAGTATACTGTGTTTAAGACAAAGGAGCTCTAAGCACAGGACAACTTCTTCAGAGGTGGCTGTAAACATGGCAAATGAAACAATATATCCACATCACTGAAAATCCCATTCTGTGGAATCTGAGAGCCGCACAGCCCAAGGGTATAGTGATGCAGGGGCTGGATATAGGAGCTGTTTGGAGCATGATTTGAGTGAGGCTTGTTGGACCTGGTACTGTACATGCGCTTGTGGAGAATAAACTTATTGTTTAAATGTTTTTTTAAAACAGTTTGGCAGGACAACAATCAAAAATTGTAATTATGTTTTCTTACTGTATGTTTACTATGAATGAATGTTCCAAGTACTCACCATAAAGAATGATTTTAAACAGATAAGGCACATTCACATGAATGTAAAGACCACTATAATTTCACAAACTATTTAAACTTTGGCATTTAATGTGATTTTACAGTGTGTGGACCAAATATCCTTAGTTAGCTAATATGATCCCCAACTGCCTCCAGATTTGAATCCACAGACATTGATCCTTGTGCAAGTCAAGTGACCTAACCAGAGGGAAACGTGAATTATAGACCAAATATAGTAGCTAACTGTCTCCCAAGTTTAATATAATTACCACACACAAATATTGTTGGGCCTAATAGGCAACAACACTTCATTCAATCTATCCCCCTTGCTTTTATTTTTCTCATAAAAACACCCACATATACATACACCATCAACCAGTTCACATGCTGTAGACAAGCTTTTTAGCTTCTCGCTAAATTCCAGAGACGTCTGTGGCCTCTTAAATTACGTGCCTCTAAGTTTAAATAGAGCCAAAACCCCTGCTCTCTGTCCTCATACGTTTGCCTCTCTCCCATGCTTTTGCATGCTTACAGAGAGAAACAGCATGTTGTGGTCTCAGTCCTGGCTCAATCTAGCTGTTCTGTGGGTTCTTCATAAGGAAACGCTGTGTCGTTGTCACATGGCTCACGTGGATAATACCTCTATTAGCATCTGTGAGCCCGTGTGCATATGTTGGGGTGGGAAGGAGTGGTGGGGTTGGCAAGAAGGAAGCAGGAAGGAAATCACGGCAGAGAGACTGGATTGTCGCTGGCTGGAGAGCAAGGAGATGAGGCACCTGCGTGGCAAGGGATGATATGGTCTGATGGGGTGACACATGGCTTCGTTCTGCTGGCACAATCACAATATTTGGCCGGCATTTCTGGCCCTAGTTGAATATTTGAATAATATAATAGTAACATGGACTAAATCAAGCAAAAAGCTGCTATTTATATTTAGTTAAGATCACTTTCCCAGGCAGTGACTTGAGAAGTGCAGTCTTTGTTAGGCTGTAGGACTATAATTAATGCTAGCAAAGAAAAGTAGGCCCATGTCATTTTAGAACCACCCCCTTCCTTATCCCATTACTCCTGTTCTGTTTATGCCTGTCTTTCCCAATAGGGCTGCTGTTTGATCTACCCTTGAGAACAGTGTGAGTCTGCAGGCAGGCATCACATCAGAAAAGGACGTCTAGAAGCTACTGACCTGGATATGTCTGGCCAGCCCAGTCCCATAGGCCCTGTACAGTCCTCAACAGCTACAGAGGCCTGTTAGTAGCACACTTAAGGAAAGGAGGATGTGTCTGCCGTGTGTCAGACACATCCATCCTGTGTCTTATCAAAACACTGCCTCTCATGAGAGAGAGACACACACACAGCAAGAGAGAGAGAGAGAGAGAGAGAGATTTCAGTATGCCTGTTCTTGTTCAACAGCACCTCACACCTCACATCACGTGTGTAAGCCTTTAGTAAGTCACAAAAGTGTGCTGCATATATTTAAGATATAGTCAGTGCACTTCTGCAAACATTTGCCTCCAGTTCCATGAGGCTCTTTAATCTCCTTGCTTCCCTCTATATTATGTTACTCTCTGATTTATTATTGACCTAATGCCCATTCAGTGGGTCTGATTCAGTTCTGTCTGGATGGGCAAAAAACTGCAACTACAGCAAACCGTAGGTGTAATGACCTTCAACGTCCTCTGAGAAGAGAAGACACACTATCGTCTCTAGGAAGAATACTTTCTATGGAAGAATGTTCTATTCAGTTCTATTTATCAACTGTTAAAATGTGATACCACATGTAATATATACATCTACTGTGGGATGGTGACAGCCCAGTGGTCTTGGGAGTCATATCCTGCTGCAATCACAGATTCAATATCTAACATTGGCTTACGTTGTTGCCTAATATACAACCTATATACCTCTAATTAGGCCTATATAAGTTGCTTTTAATAAATGCATCTGCTAAACAAGTGATCTAACCTCACTTGCTCATAACATAGGCACGAACCAAACAATAATATAATTTCCAAACCTTTATCTGTATAATTCATTTCACAGTATTCCAGTAATCCGTGTCTTTTATGCACTGTTCAAAACATGAAACAAACAAAGAATGGTCTTAACACATCTTTTTAACTCATTCTGCACCATTCTTGTGACTGACTTTTGGGTCGGTTATTATATAGTTCTATGGTCAGGACCCACCTATTGAGAATATGACTTAAAAAACAATTATCCAGTTTCACAGACATTTGATTAATCTTAGTTCAGTCAGGCAAGTTTAATGAAGATCTCCATTGTAAAATTCTTAGTCTATATATACTATAGGCTGAAACCTTGTCTGTAAAACCGGAATACTGTCAAATCAAATGTTTCTCAGTTACAAAATTAAATTTTCAGTTGAGATAATTTTATCCTTAGCTCACAATCGTTGAGGTGTGTACAGTAGGCTACATATCCTCAGCTGACAGGCATTTTAAAACAGTGAGCTCAGAGATAAGAAGGAACTGTATGCAGGCTTTCAGGCAGGTGCTAATCAGTAAGGACACTCACTGCAGGGGAAAATAGCACAGGAATGTCCGTTTCTTGACTAGGACCTGCACTGTGTCACAGGCAAACATCACTGATGTGTTAAATGACCTCAGTCACAAATCCTATGGAAAGAACTGCTGGAGCAACTGATTAAGTCACGTAACTTGAGTCATTATTTTACTGTAATCGTGTCATTAAAGAAATATCATAACGTGGATGGATTTCTTAAACTTCTCTCCTCCCTTTTAGGTCTAAATGCCACCCTTCAAGTATCCACAAGCCAGACACGTTTTCTTTCCCTAAGAAATTCCTACAAGTCACGGACTCTGAAAGAGCGCATTGTAGTTCAACCAAACACGGCATACCCAAGTGGCAGAGAAGGGGAAATAGTGGGAGAGCTGCCTGGAACCCAACAAACCTCCCCCCCCCCCTCCCCCCCCCCCCCCCCCCCGAAGGCGGGGCTATGCAAATTAGGAGCGGCGTTCTGAAAGAGATGCATCCAGCTTCTGTGAACTGAGCTGGGCACTTGCTCTGGTAAAGACTGTTATAACGTGGACGCTTTTGTAAACAACACAGACCGCTTTTTTTCGCCCGAAACATCGCAACATGGCCTCAAAGTGTCCTAAGTGCGACAAGACGGTTTATTTTGGTAAGTGCATTTGTTGCAGTTTTGAATTTACTTTTAATGAATGACCGCCCGAGCCACACGACCAATGCAATGACACTCGAGAAGGAGATCAGTGATAGCGCTCTAGCTGTGTGAACCAGTCCACCGCTGTTGGCTGACAGAGTCGTTCATTTATCTTTTTGATGTAGCCTATTAGTGGTAAACCTAGTCTAGACTATTCATAACTTCATGGCATTGATAGGTTGCCATATATTCTCTAATCGAGTCTACTGTATTATACTAATATTTAAGGCATGTAAACTATGTCTGCAATTACCAAAGGAATTCTAAATAACGTTTGCAGGTTTTATTAGCATAGGTCAGACCTTGGTTTTTGAAACAAGTTTTGTCAAGACAATGCTGTGCGTTGTAAATAATTGATAGTCAGACTCAGTCAGATAGGTAGCCTTTGGGAAAAAGTGTACAATTGGCCTAGTCAAAAACAGATTTAGGCTCTAAACATTTAAAATAACGTAGCCTTCTTATTTTTATATGAGAAATAACTTAAACAGCCTATCACAAGACTTGCCATGTTGCCATATAATGTGTTTTGTTTGTCAAATATTTAAACTTGGCAGTTGGGTTTGATTGATAAGTGTCCTTGCCAAATGTAATAATGACATATGGTGAATTTGCTCACTAGCAGAGAAGCCCGCTCATGTGTCAGTAGGAGGCACAGCGACTTGTCAACAAAGATGAGAAATCGCCTGGCATGGGGAAAGTGCTTTGATTCACACCCACCCCCAGCGAATAGATCTCTGTTAGGCTTATTATATGGGTAAACCTGTTGAAACAGTTTCAAATGCTCATTCTTTCTTTGAAGCAAAAATGTCAGATTATGGTGAACATTGCAATTAATGTGATTTCAGTCATGCTTATTGTATGCCGGGAAAGACAAATGTGTACAGTACCTGCATGGTACCATATCCTTTCATCTCTTGACAAGTATACAGGACTGTGAATCCCCCGTACATAACAACAGTGGCTGTGAACTGCTGTTTATCCTGCAGGTCCCACAAGATACCAGACTGGAATAATACGAAGGCAAATAAGATGTGCTGTGCCTGCAATACCGTTACGCACATGTGAATAATATTCTATCACTTTGTAGCCTTCATTTGCAGCATCATCTCTGAATGACTCACAGCTATTCCAAGATGTATTTATGTTTATATAAAACACTGAGATGCAGCCTGTAGAGGAGTTATGTATACTGTGGTTGGTTTGGGTGTAGTGTGTTGCGTCCTGCATTGGGTGGAGTGTCCTATAATGACTGTCAGTGATGCTGGACAGCTACTGGGAGAAGCCCACTGCCATGGAGTGGAAATCTTCAGCAGATGTCAGCACTGGGGGAGTGAAGGAGCAGAGGACTGTGATATAGAGGCTTCAGTCATGGCAGGGGAGGGACAGAGAGGTCAGGGTGGGAGTGAGGCTCATCTGGGCTTTCCTCAGCCTGGTTGGCAACATCATGTCGATATCACACAGAGGAATCTTAAACTGCCACTGTAGGAGGAAGTTTCACACCCACACAACTCCTTATGAGACTTAATCTGGATTGAAGGTTGTCTTGAAGTTAGGTTACAGGAATTGGTGATAAATTGGTGATAAACTACAAAGTAAAAGACATCTGCTACGGCCGACTTAATTGTCTTCTCCAGAATGATATAAATACATAAATGTGACCCTGTTTCTTGTGTCGGAGGAGTAATTCCTGGTGCTGCCACAGTGAAAGGTCCGCCCCGCTGTGAATCCACCTGGTCCTCCAGATGGCATCTCACCACTATCAGAATTGGGCAGCTAGGCGTCAAACCTCACCCTTCTCTTATTCTGCGCAAAACGTCACTTTGCACGCCGGTGGCGAGCCACTGTCTGGAATGGAAACATTTTGGTTTAAGTAAAACACTTATAATTATTTTCTGTCAGTGACTTTATTGCGCAGCTGTTTGGCAAATGTCTTAATTTCAACGCCACAAAAAACACTAATGTTGACTGCTGCGTTTGAATGTCCATGCCACCTCGTTACAGCTGCCTGTAGCAGGGAGCAATGCCTTTACTCAAATAAGTCTTCGTTATTTATTTTAAGAAGAACAGACATCAAAAAAGAAAGCCGTGTTCACTGGTATAAGAAAGAAGTGTGCGTGCGTGTGCGTCCGTGTGCATGTGTGTGAGCGTGAGCGTGCGCATGTGAGCGTGTGCGTGCGCATGTGTGTGTCCCAAAGTTTACATTGTGACTGCATATTTGTCAGTTCAGTTGGTAGATACTGGGAATACACAGGGGACTATTGACTGACATGTGAGCAAGACACAAACCCTGAGGGAACACAGTGGAATCTAACAGTGGCCTGTGAGAGAGTGCATGCACAGCATAACAGAACACAGCTCACGAAGCAGTCAGTGAACATGGATTTGGCTGTGCAGCCCAGTAACAGCAGCGTTGGCTCCCGTGCATGACAAACAGCAGCAGGGGTGTTTAGTGTAACTAAGACAAACGAGAAAATAACCAACTAATGTTGTGCTGTGAGAATCTTTCTCTCTCTTTTGCGCCTCAGGCCCTGAGTGTTTTGTTTTTTTCCATTTTTACGTGCATGGGGGTAATATTGGTGGTTGTAAGTGGGAGGGGGAGTTAGGATGGCTTTCCTTTATTTAACGCAGAGGCTCTCCAAGTGCCTAATGCTTTATAAAGAGAAACAACATTCACACAAGGGCCTCACTCATTTGTCCTTTCCCGGGCACAGAAAGCCCTGGTCCTCTCAACAGTTACGTGACAGTGTGGCAGGCCACACTCTTTCCCACACATTTCCTTCATTATCATCAATCCACCCCCCCCCCCTCCCTTGCTAAATGCTGGAGTAGCCATCTCTCCCCAGGACAGTCTGAAAGCACCCTGTCACTTACATAACGCCAACCCTTGAGTCGCTGCTGAATAACCTGCGAGCCTCTGTGAAGTCATTCAGCGAGGGTCCTTTCTCTCTGCCCTTTTGGGGCACAAATACGATCCTATAATGGATACGGTGTTAAACCTTAAAAGCCCCCCTCCGGGACAGGTGAAATCACCTAGTTTCTCTTCACTGCAGCTCCAGATCTTATGTAACAACAGATGAGAAGGAGGATTTGTTTTGCTTTGAGGAGATTTTGATTATTGATGGTTATGAAGCAGTTTCACATTTTATTGAAAGTTATTTTAAGTAGATCATATAATCTTAGTAACAGTTTATTAAAGACAACGCTGTCATTAGTTAATGTGTTGCATACAATTGACAGAACTACTGGATGAATCCATTATCTACAGTGTCTAGATGTATTGTAGTGTTTGTGCCAGTTCAGGCCCCTTGTCCTATATACCGGTACTCCACTGCAGAATGAATGGTCCACTAGTCTGTAGACTGGTCATGCAGGCCAGGTCTACGTGTGTCTGGCTGCCCCTATAGCCAGGGAGCCCGGTTGGTTAGAGATGAGAAGCAGTGTGGTGAAACTAAGCCCTAGGCAGGGAGGGAGGGTGAATGAGTTCCTAAAGCAAGGGCTGTTATGGAGCCTTGCTTGCAGCTCTGACCAGCGCAGAGAGGATGTGAGTTAAGGATGTGAGTTAACTATGTCAGCTGGTGGGACTTCATGAGCCCAGCGTTTTTAGCGGCGCGGAGGGCGGGATGGGGAGGAAAACCTTAGCGTTGTGACTGAGACGACCTCCGTAGTTGCATCAGCAACAGGCAGGACAGAACACCTGTGTCCCACAGGCGTTCATGCTTCAGCAGAAGCACTGTCAGCAGCACCAGGGAGATGATCATGCACCCTGTGAACAAATCAATACCGTAATGCTCAGCACACTACAGTAATGAGCCGGTTAACTTCTGTTCAGTCAAGCAGATTCAAGTCAAACACGTCCTCCCCAATAAGCTATTGGCAGGCTATAAACTACTGTTTTGCATTGTGACTTTTTACAGTTTAATTAAAGATTTGTCTTCCGTTAATCTCACAGTAAATCTTTCCAGATCACTGTTGGTGCAATATACTGTACAATATGGGCTATGGTTTACACCCAATTGTATATCTCTGCTTGTTTGATAATAATTTGCTATTTAATAATGACAACGTTTGTTTTAATTTCTAGAGGTGATAGTCTCCCAATTGGTAGTGCAAGCTTTCATCTTTCAGCTGTCAGTCTAACAAGCTTTCCATGCACAAGGAAAGTAATTTGAACACTCCAGAGTCTTGAAGCCTAGAGGCCATGTTCCCGTATTGTATATCTCAGAAGTCATTTTTACCTTCTATGGAAAATGCATTTAGGTACCGGTCCCAACCAGAACATTATTTTGATTTAGTATCTTGTAATTTTAGAGCATTTTTAAAAATTTTACCAAGGTGAAAATATTCATAATGTTCATGTATGCACATTTCCTCTAATGAATTGTAACCGCTGCTGAAAACACAGTCAAACTTAACAGGGCGGTATGCTTTAGTGGCCTCGATGGCCATTGTCTTCTTGGCCAAGGAAAAGGTCTGCACGTCCTTGTGTTTGCATTCCAGACAGCAGAATGGACCATGGGTGTGAAGGAGGAAATGCTGGCCGCTTGTTTTTTCCTTCCTCCCGCTGTCCCAGTGGTGCAGAATAGTTAAGTGCTGCTTGTTTACATCCTCCCAGTGTCGTCTGGTAGCCTAGTACCTTTTCTTGTGTGGCCCATGCTCTGAGCTCACATACAGTACCGTAGTCAGTAGCTGTGGTGTTAAGTTTGTTGTGGGCTCAACACAGAGATGTGACCAGTAAAAGATAAGCTGTGTGAACCCAGCTGGCATTGATTAAAGGATAGATATGAGAATGTGCAGGAAGAGGGCTTTGTGTGCGCGCGTGTGTGTGCGCGCGTGTGTGTGCGCGCGTGTGTGTGCGCGTGTGTGTGTGTGCGTGGGTGGCAGGCTACCGTGAAAGGCTGAACAGAT
>JAODUK010023577.1:9383-24777 GCA_027564635.1 Typhlichthys eigenmanni
TCTATATAAGGGAGGACATAGCCTGTATCATTTTGACCTGGCTCTTCTATACATGGTAGCAGGCAGGACATAGCCTGTATCATGTTAAATTGGTGAGCCGTAATGGTTATTGTAGGTTGGGTTAAGAAGAGACAATGTTGCAAGAGAAAGATGTTGATGTTTGAACTTGATTAAAACAAAAGCACCTTTCCCTTAGAAACGCCATAGGGTGCAGACATGTTGTGTTATCCTTATGTTAACTACAGTCAGTGGTTGTTTCATCTAAAACATATTTCCTGAAGTCTAGCATATTTGGAGGCCTAGTCTCTGTCTTAACCTGTTTTTCTTCCCCTATTCCACCAGCGATTGTGTATGTGCGAGACACCAACCGCGGAGGCCTCTGTTACTACCCTGTGTTTAACAACGGCATTAATGGACTCTTCTGTAGAACTGAGGCCGGGCAGATCGCTGCCATCATCTTCCTCTTTGTCACCATGGTAGTGTACTTGATCGGGGCCATTGTGTGCCTCAAGCTGTGGAGACACGAGGCTAGACGACGGTATCGTGAGCGATACCTTCCGGAGGTAGGCTCAGAGTTATGTTTAGGCAATTTTTCTTTATTTAGTTGTATTATCTTCAGAAATGTTTTATAAAGAAAATTAAGTGATCATGGTTATTTCTATATTCCAGTGTTGACGCTTTATTTAAACAGCAAATGTAAGTCATAGTTCCATTGCCCCTTAAGGTGTGTCAGGGGTTATGAACAAACATTTATTTTAGGGGTGTCGCTCTAAAATGTTGAAACGCTGTAATATAATTATATCTTAAAGCAGAAATAAACTTTTGGTACTGTAAATCTGTAAATAATGGTAGCACTCGATAAATCAGGATGGAATCAAACTCGTAGAAAACCTTTTAATCCATAAAAACTGACGTTTCGCCGCATAACAAGCCTCTTCCTCACAGTATTGTGGTCTTGGTGTGTAGTCAATTATTTGTAACTTAGTGGCCTAATTAAGCAACACCTGTGTTAGAGATGGACACCCACCCAGTCAAAAACTATAGTCAGCATACACACAATATTACGGAATATTCAGACAATTATATATAGGATAAACAAATAGACCTGTATATAAAGATACCACAATATGAACTTAGAAACATTTATTTAAAAAACACAGCAATAAAGCTCCCAGAGAAGCACAAAGTGAAAAGTCATAATTTAATCCGCTAGTATTCACAGCATCCAGACCAGCGTATATTGCCAACATGCCTCCCTGTGTTTTAATTTATGCATAATGTCCACCACATCTTTTTGAAGTTCTATGGCCACAAAACGTAGAGAGGAGGGTGTGCACTGTCTGCTGTCCCAGCAGTGACATGCAACAGTGTAGTCTATGTTGTTATTCCTGATGGCAGCTTAATGTTCTGCTGTATGCGTAGTTTCAGCATTATTTTCAATAATAGTTGCTCTGTAAAAATGCCTGATAAATTGCCATATTGGATGATGTGTAGAATGTAATATTACTATATATAAAACACATTGTCTCTCATTGGGTGCAGATGGTTCCAGGCCAGATGCCCAACGCTCCAGAGCTTGTCCAAGGCTCCACAGTGGCTCCTATGCAGGCTGCTCCAAAGCCAGTCCCAGCTAAGGTTCTCCAGGGAGCTATCCCATCAGGACACATCCCAAAGCCTGTCATCATGCCTGACTACATTGCGTGGGTGCTGCTAAATCCCCTATCCTCCGTTAAACATGGACAGTGCACTCACATTTAAATGCATAGATACATGTCTAAAGAACACACGCGTAAGATGTAGCCTCCTGTAAAAACAAGAGCAATGGTAATGACTTGTATGCAAATGTCCTTCCTACAAAGCCTAGTCTCGCAATGCAAATATTGGTTGTTTTTGTCCAATGTATGAATTTTCTTCATAATAAAAAAAATGTAAAAAACTGCTTTAAAAGTTTTACATTTTAACCCTAACATTGACTTTGGTAAACAGTGTAAAGGGATATCAGGCTTCTGTAGCTCAATACATGGCAACTTATCTCACAACTGAGCATAATGTTCTATTTCCTGCAGGAAGTACCCTGCCATTAAGTCTGACGATGAGCGGGACCAGTATCGTGCCGTATTCAATGACCAGTATGCAGAGTACAAGGAGATCCACTCAGAGGTGCAAGCTACGCTCAAGAAGTTTGATGACATGGATGCCATGATGCGCAGCCTGCCCCAGAACCCCAGCACCCAGATGGTGATTGGCTACCCATTTCACTTCACATTTGCATTTGACATCTCGCCATGCAAATGTTATCAAGCGTTTGCCTTGTATTGTTCATTAAGTTAAGCTGATTACATTTACATAAGTAAAGTTTATTGCACTGAAATTGGGTTCAGCAGTACTAATTTTTGTAACTTTTTTTTTAAATGTATTAAAAGTACTTTAAGTGTAATTATTTGGACAATTTGTTTTCATAGGGCTGCAATGCTACTAACCCAGCGAGCTGTTTTATTATTTAGATTTTTCTTGTTTCTGTCCAAATACTTCCTCTGTCCAGTTTCTCGAATTTGTTCCTTTATTTGTTTGCATTTTAGAGAACCAACTGGAAAACGGATCATTGTAGGTGATTGTGTTTCAGTTTGCGCTCTACAGCTTAATTGTCTATCCTTGTCAAGGTCAATGTTGACACAAATAAATGAGAAGTATCTGAATAATGCTTGCCGTACAGTAGGTACTTTAGGGCAGATCAGTGCCATGTACATCTCGAACATCGTAGCGTCATTGACGTTATCTTGCGATACCGGATTTGATTCACAGTACAAATAGCACGTGGCCTGCACGTGCTATTTGAAGGCCACGCACCCCCAAGTTTACAGTGCTTGTATTTTGTCCCGAGCTTCACGAGTATGCTTGTTTCGTGATACCATCCTGACCTCACATCTCATCTCCAGTTTGACTTCACCGCAATATCAGTCTGGACAACCTGGAAATCATTGCACTTCAGTCTGAACCACAGCGGTTCTGACCTGTTAGCGTTGTTCTGTCAGCTTCGGACATTTATGTGTAACATTAACGGACGGTGAAAGACGGCAGTCAGTTCATCCAATCACCCAGCACATTTTTTTTTTAAAGTGCCTCTGCCTCTCTTTTTCTACACAGTTTCAATGGACGCCTTCCTAGATGATTCAGTGTAACAAACCATCTGGCATGTCAGGTTACATGTGCCACAGCCCAACATGTGAAATGTCTTTTAATATTTACAATAATGTCTCTGTTCTAGGAATACGACCGAATTAACAGAATCCTACAGGAGTACCAGAAGAAGAAGAATGTAAGTGTATTGCCTCTATACAGCTACAATATCTATAAAAATGCTGGGTATACTTTGTGTCCAAAATGTCCTAAACATAATTTTTAACAGTATTCTATGTACGCCAACTATACTTCCTGCCTCTCTAACTTTACTCTGGCCACTGAAAACTCAAGTGCTAAACTCATCCAGGACTCCAAATCTTCTACATGCCAACTTGATCCCATGCTCAGGAGCCTCACCAAAACATGCTTTCCCCCTCCCATGCTCACTGATACTGGAACGCCCTTCCCCTGCACATACGACATGCTATGCCTATAACCCTTTGTTCCACTCACCCGGGTGGTATGTCCAATGCACTAGTGTATATCTTGGCAGTGTTTTATATTCATCTCTGTATTTGCTTATGTACAGTACAATGTTAGATGTCCTTGAGTGTTTTGAAAGGCGTCCTGAAAATAAAATGTAGTATTACTGTTATTAACTCCTCCCTCGCCACCAGTTTCCTACCCCTCACTCTGAATTGCAGCTGTGACTCCCACACTCGAGAAAACAAATGCGACCTGAACAACATCCGCCCTATCTCCAACCTTCCTTTCCTCTCCAAAACACTTGAGAGGTCGGTGGCCTCTCAACTCCTCAATCATCTAAATTCCAATAACCTATTCGAACCATTTCAGTCTGGATTCCATCCCAAACACAGTACTGAAACAGCCCCAGTCTCACTGGGTGTCCCTCAAGGATCAGTCCTGGGTCCTCTGCTGTTCATCATAAACCTCCTACCCTGGGGCATGATCATGAGACACCACAATGTCGACTTCCACTGCTATGCTGAGACACCCAGCTCTCCACCAAACCCACCTCAACACCCCCCCCCCCCCCCATCTCCCTCACCAACTGCCTTCAGGACATCCAGAGCTGGATGACACTAAACGCCCTGCTGCAGCTCTCCCACCAAATTCGTCAATAGACTCCAATTAGTTCAGAACTCTGCTGAGAATCCTCACAAACACAAGGTCAACAGATCACTCTCCCCTTACATACAGTAGAAGGCCCTTCACAGTCTGGCTGACTCCTACCTCTCTGACCTTCTCCTTGCATGTTACTCCCTCCCGATCTCTCCGTTCCTCCTCTACAGGGCTTCTGGTCACCCCCCCAATTCCTCCTCTCCACCATGGGGGCTCGGGCCTTCAGCTGCTCTGCCCCCCCAGACTCTGGAACGTCCTTCCCCTGCACATCCAACATGCTACCACTGTCACCTCCTTTGCTAAACTTCTCAAAACCCATCTCTTCAAAGTTGCCTATAACATTTAACAATTTTTTCCACTCTCATCTCCCTTGCCCTCCCAATAAGAGTTATTGTTTTATTTTGTATATATTTCCCAAATCTTTTTGATTTAATTGTATATTGTTTCTAAAATATATATTCCTATGCCCAATACTATAGTATATATCATTACAAAATGTTTTATATGGATCTTTATATTTGCCTGTGTACAGTACAAAGTAAGATGTCCTTGCGTGTTTTGAAAGGCGTCCTGAAAATTTATTTTATTTGATTATCTTTAAATATTTGAATCATCAAAATGCTGATTAGAGCATTGACTGCGATTTACGCTATAGTTTGAAAGTGATTTTCAAATAGTTGGCGCTCATATTGTGTGTAATTTGGATGCTAGGCTGGCTAATGATCATCCAGTAGGTGGTTATCCTAGTCCATCCTGAACATCTCTTCTCTTCCTAGGACCCAACTTTCCTTGAGAAGAAGGAACGATGCGAGTACCTGAAGAATAAACTCTCCCACATCAAACAGAAGATACACGATTACGACAAGGTCATGGAGTGGAACGATGGATATAGCTGAACGGAATGTAACTGACTACTGGCAACAAATTAAACAACTACTGTCTGTTGTGACAAGAAAGATATACTATAACTGGAGGGCTACCGCTGTCCCTCAAACCACCTGTCCCTGTGGAAGTGACTGTAATTGGGAAGGTGGACAGGTTATGACTAAGAAATAGTCATAACCTTTGTGTCTTTATTGTTTTGTTTTTTTGGTCATACTCATATACATTTCTCTTTATTACTGTAGTCACATCAGATGACGTACTGACCACAGGGAGGATTCAGTGGCTTAGTGCCACGATACAATACTTAGGACAATCAGATTAGACTGATTTATGTCTGTATTGCCTTTGTTAGGGAGTGTGTTTGGGTGGGGCTGGAGTGCATACAAATTAAAGGAAAACATTGTTCTACTTTAAATTTGCATTCTGTGATGGAAATTGTGTATAATGTGTGAAACCATTACTGACTGTAATTTGTAGCAAGGCATTACCACTACATTTCATACAAACTCAAGTTTTGTTATGTGAATGTTTAATATAATTTGTAGGATATATCTCCAGGCCTAGCTTTTGCATTCCATCCTTGAATGATGACCATTTATTGTCTGTTTGCAAATATCCAGATATAACAACTTACCACCACAAGCTTTAAAAAACACTTAAGAGTTTTATAATCGACATGTTTCTGTTTTAAGAGAATTGTTTGAGATATGAATAAGAAATTAAATGCATCTGACCAAACTAATAAACATTTTTTTATAATATATGTACTAATTCATATACTAAAACCTGATATATGCAATGCTTTCAAATCTGTTTTTTGAGTGTTTCAGAGTTCTATGCTGTATGCCTGAGATAATTATTTTATGAAATATGTTATTAAATATATTGTCGGCTATGTTGGAAAATCTGTACTTTGCCAATTTATACACAAAGTGGAGTCTAAAATGTGATTATTAGAAATTTTTGTGTTCATCATTCATAAATAATTAACATGAAATACAGTGTTGGAAATTCAATACCATACTTTCTAAAGATTCGTTTTCGTAAGAGGACCATCTGCAGTTCTAATGCCAGTGCTTTGGTAATGGAGTAACACCTAGATGCGGAAGGGACACTGCATTAGAAGAAGAAATAATTCATTCCCAACATGCCTTGCGACATTTTACTACTCTGCAACGGTACTCAGTCGCTTTCTATAAAACTATTAACTCAGGAAATTGTGTCATTAGATTTTATTTTAATTAAGGAATTCATATTTCAGTGAAATATGAGAAATATAACTTAACGGACTTGTGGACGATGGACCCCTTATGAGATAATTGATTTGATTGTGCTTGCTGTTTGTAGGCTATAAATAAAAATGTTCCTTATGAAATTAATCGTATGGTTGTTTGTGAGTAAAGCCCCATGCTTAGTCTAGCGTTACTGACAACACTTACTCTTAGGTTTTTGTGCTTTTTTTTATAGTACCTGTGTATTTTCATTACACCTTATCCCTATTGAGGTAATTGGACACCTGAGAGGAGCACTGAGTTGGTCTAGGCGTGGCCTAGATTGCTTTTTATTATGTGTTGGGGTTTCGCTTGAAATCTTTGGGCTACATTACGCGACGGGAGATCGACATATAACGACAGGTGAGTCCACGGTGACCAGTTTAGGGCAAAACAACTTAATTGGATGGAGAGTTTATACGCATATGAAAAATGTAGACCTATTTGTTTTTTTAAACTATTGTATTTCGACGGTAGGAGTTGCTTGGCCAATTCTTAGTCTAAAAAAAAAAAACGGGATAGGCCTAGGATAGAGCCTATTGTTAACTGGACACGACTGGAATTTATTATATTAAATAACTACTTTACAGTAATGCACAGCCCACACAGCAGTGGTTACTATTGAATGTCAGACCACATAGTGTGATGTGAAAACATATTTTTCAGAGAAAAATAATGTTGTTATTGTATGCTACCTATGTCTTTCCAGGCAGGTAGTTGGCAAAATGGCCTACAATTAGCATGGGCCTAAATATTATTTTTAGTTTTCTTCTTTTTTTCCGCTTACAAACAGCGCTGCACACCTAGGCGTGAGGTGTCACCTGTATCCTGAAATGTCGTCCAGACCGAATGGAAGTCCGCCCCCATACGAATCAGAAAATCACTAGTAAGTCTTTCAAATGGCCTACTACACTACGGAGTAGACAAATTGAGCCATTCTGAATCTAAAAGGATTTTTACTCTAAATTGATTTTACATGCTGTTATATTTGTGTGTTTTTCATTAAGAGGAACATCTCTTATATTATTACAAGTCGGTCTACTAGTACCAGTAGCCTAGTTGTAGCAATGATGTAGCAATAATAATGCTGCCATACCTGCCTGTAAGTTACTGTACAAGTAGCCTACTACTGTACAGTAAGTTACAGGCAGGTACGTAATAGCAATAGTATGTATTGTATACCAAGCTGCTTACAGACTGGCATCCTAGATGTATTCCATGTATTTTTTGCCGTTCTATGCAGCGATGGTCCTCCTCCTTCACAGCCAGCCTACTCTTACTATCCAGACGATGAATTCCAGCACTTCTACCGCTGGTCATCTCCCCCTGGCATCCTTAAAACGATGGCCATCTTGGCTATAATTCTGTGCGTGGGAATATTCGCCTGCGTGGCCTCCACGCTTGCTTGGGACATGCAGGGAAATGCTCTGGCTGGCTTCGGGGGCATCGGCTATGGCGGCAGCAGCTACGGCACTAACTACGGCGGCGGGGGCTACAGCTCGTTTGGCGGGGGTTCGTACGGGGCGGGGAGCAGCTACGGCTACCTGGGAGGGAACTACTACAACCCCCGGACGGCCAAGGGCTTCATCATCGCCATGGCGTCTATGGTCTTCATCTTCGGTCTGGTCGTCTTCATCTTCGTGGTGTCGCGCAAGAGAACGTCTCAGTCCAGAAAGTTCTACCTGGTGGTGATGGTGGTCTGCGCCATCCTGGCTCTGTTGATGTTCATAGCCACCATAGTCTACCTGATTGCGGTGAACCCCATGGCGCAGTCGTACGGCTCCATGTACGGCGCCCAGATCGCAGGCCTGTGCTCCCAGTACCAGCAGCCCCAACTGGCCGGCCCGTTCGTCAACCAGTACCTCTACCACTACTGTGTGGTGGAGCCCCAGGAGGTGAGCTTGGACGGAATCCACTGTTGTTGCTGTTGTTTTGTGGGCGTGGCAGTGACGCACTGTGTGCCTGTGTGCATCACTGAGTGGTAACAGTGGTTGTTTGGTTTGCTTTCTAATGGCAGTTTTTCTCTTCTTCTTTTTTTTTTTTGTGTGTACAGGCCATCGCGGTGGTGTGTGGGTTCTTGGTGACCGTAGCTCTGATCATAATGTTGGTGTTTGCCTTCAAGACACGGCAGAAGATTGGTAACTACGGGAAGGACAACATTCTGTGGCAGAAGGTTAAGGTCCTCGACGATGTGGCTCCGCCACAAGACGTAGAGACGTGGGTGAGCGTGGCGCCCTCGTCACTACTCTGTCCCCAGTTCCCCAGAAATGACGGGCTGAAGAAAATCACTCCTCGTCCAACTCATTCATGTTTTAGTTTAAGTTCAAGGAATCCATTATTCTGTGTCATTAAATGCAGCCACACTTATTTTTCAAACATTTAAAGCCACACCAGGTATGGAACAACAACACTGATGCATGGCAGACCTTTTGCCTACATGCCTTGCCTGTGCTTGTTCGTAGAAAATGCGGCAGTGTTGTGTTTCGGCTGAAGTTGTGTAACCAGTTTGGTCGCTGTCACCAGTGTTGGAGAGAGAAGGGGACATATTTCTCTCATGCCTAGTTTCAGGGTGTGGCGTTTATACTTTAGATCCTTGCTCGTGTCAGCCTCTTGCTGTTATTGCCTAGACTGGGAATTTTGATTAATTTTGGAATCAACTGTTTTTCTGTTATTGATGTCACTGATCCTGGTTACTATTTTTAGAATCACTTTGAAGCTATTAGTCACACATAATGTTTGACTCATCCAAATAGTGTTGCAGCCATCATGTTTGTGTTTACAGTTTGCATTCCTGATTTTACAGTTTTGTTGTTACTCTACCAGTTTGAGTAGAACAGGTCATGTATTTATACCCATAGGTCCCACAGCTAGCAACATGAGAGTCCAGATGTTTGGAGAACTTGTGTGGGAACAATAACATTGCTGACTTGAGGGGTGCTGTAATGGTTGTCACCAGCACTTTTCATCTCTTTATTTATGTCAATCTCAACAGAGTTGCATTGGTTTTGTTTCTCACATGGTGTCTGTCCGTCTGTCCGTGTGTGTGTGTTTGTCTGATGCATTCTAACAGTAATTACTACTAATATTTTGTTTTTCAAGGTGAACAACGTGTCCACTGCGCCACAGGAACATGCCGTGTCTGAATATCCAATGAAATCAGCTGGCTCGAGGAATTATCTTGACGACAACAGCACAAACTATGAGAAACCTCCTTACAGCGACAGTCCAGGGTCAGTACCTTGGGGTTTGAACTTGTCCTGGGGAACAGTATGCCTACTATGCCATGTTAATGGAGTTCAATGTGACACTTGATATTTGTAGCTATGGAGAATTCTAGCTATTTCCCCCCCAAATGGCTAGTATAGTAACCTTTAAGCAACAAATAAAGGTGTGTACTGTTGTTGTTTTGGTGCAAAACAGCATACAACGCAGTGTCTGGGTGTAAGGCTTAATTAATATTGAAGATATTGCTAGTTTACCGTTATTCAATAGGTTGTTAATAGATTTAAATATAGCTTTCCTCTGCATTTGTATTGTCTTCATTTGGGCAACATTTGTCCCCCTGCCACTTTCCTTCTAATCAAGCCTTCACTTCTAAAAGTTAAAAAACACATTGCACTGTACCTTGTTACCATTATACACTGTGCCAGTCGAAGGCTCCTCCTCTTTGCATTACCGAATGTTGACAGGCGTTAGGAAGCACTTGCCCTGGGGCTGCATGTCAGCGTCTGAGCAATTGAAATGGAGTGCATTGCAGTGCTCAATAACTAGGCGTGTGGAAAGGTGAATCTACCTGTTCTTGTAGGGACGGCACAATCCAATTATTTCAGTCCCCATACCGATACGGATACCTGCACTTTGGGTATTGGCCAGCGATACCGAGTACTGATCCGATTCCAGTGATGAATGAAGCTGTCTTCCTCACTGTGACTGGGGAAGAGACTGGGAATCATGTTTTGTGTAAGGAATCATCAGTCTTGAACATTGCTTTCCTAACTCAAGCAATATAATATTATGTAACATGGGCTAATATGAATATAAGGAAATATTACAATGTTGTCATTGATGTATGCATTAGTTTGAGCTGTTTGGTCTACGTAAGTTAATTTGCAAAGTAAATGACAGCCAATTTCTATTTTAGGACTTTGATGCATTTTAGAAACCTGCTACTGGTAGTGTGGCCTGGATAGGTTAGACATTGCTGATGCTTGACAGTAGACTTAAGTGTGTACATTTATTTATTTGGATCAGCCCCATGGATCGGTTACAACTGTCCAATTGTCACCTATTTAGCTATTTAAATTAGTATCGGACCAATTTCCGGTATCGTATCGGTGCCATCCCTAACAGCATGCCGTTTGTTTCCAAGCCAAGAAGGAAAGCTACTTGGGTGTGTAATGTATATATCTGCAACAAGTTGAAGTTGAAACGCAGTGCAATCTCATATTGTGTGTCATCTGTGTACTCAACAGACATCTCTTCAGTTACTAAATAATCTAACACTGGAAAGCAATAACAAATATCACTGACCTACAAATTAGTGCTTAGTGTACATATCTCCTTTTCTTTGTAGTCCCCTGATGGAGCACAATTCACTACTGCATAGTAGCGCCCCCTACAGTACCTCTGAGGCTTCCAGCTCTGTCGGGAAGCACAAGAAGAGGCGTCCTCGTAGAGTTGACGGACAGGACAATGAAACCGACTACAACTCCTCCGGAGACGAGCTAGATGATGAAGACTTCGACAGGTAACTGCCATTCCTATAGAGATTTTGTGGAAGATTCTTTTTTTGACGATATATTTACAGTTGGAGTTACTTTGATGGTATTCGTGTTTGGGTTATGAATGCATTTTAACATCTTTTCTTTCTTTTGTCCATGTTTTTCTTGATTCTTTAGTGAATTCGCCCCAATAGACAATGACGAGAGGCGTGTTGCCTACAAACATGAATTTGACCAGGACCACCAGGAGTTCAGAGCCCTTCAGGTTGAGATGGACGCCATCAACAAGAGCCTGTCTGAGGTGGACAGAAAGTTGGATGATCTGCAGGAGGGCAGCCCAGAGTACAACGTGAGAGACCGTTATGTTCTTGTTGTTTTACAGTTTGAAGGGACAACCTGACATTTGGTGTGTGTGTGTGTGTGTATAAACAGTGCCCCTCATAACATGATGGTCTCCCATATTTGCTGCTCCAAACTGACTTGCGTTGATTGAGAACAGTTTCTGGAAGGTTTTAATTTAGCGTGAAGGGAACTTTATCCCCCTGCTTAAATGGCACGTTTTTAACAGCATGGTACGGACTCGACTCTCATAGCTTTTGGTACCGTATACCTCCTCAATATGCATAGCTTTTACAGGTTGCCATTTAAAAAAGGTCCCTTGTCATTGTAGTCTGCTGTGTTTTCACATTACCTTTAAGGTATCCCCTTAGCTGCCTTGGAACCTAGACTGAGCTGTTACCAAAAAAAATACTAGGGATTAACCAGAACCTTTGCCCTGTGGGAGAGGAACTAAAAAAAGTAGAGTGGAGTTGGGGCCATGCGGTGGAAAAGCAGAAATGGAGAGTATTACGGAGCAGGTAGTGAGTTTTTTGAAGTATGGTGTCAAATGGTGACCAACAATAAAGTGTGTTTGCTTAGGCATCAATTGACAACTTGTTTTTATTATAAGTGGTCAGTGCTTTCAAGAAGGCCTTAAAAAATACATTTTAATTGTTGCTATTTTATTTAATTGTTGCTATTTTCTTTAATACATTATACATTATACCATACAGGACACAATGGAGGAATACTATAAGCTAAAGGACATTAAGAAGGTATGTAGAGATAATGCAAGGATATGGTTTACTATTAGTTATTATCCAATTACATTTATCTAATTCAAATTATATTCATAACAAACTATATAAAGTGTAACATTCATGGTTTAATCATTTTTTTATTTCTTGTGACTCCTGTAGTCTGCTGATTATCAGATGAAGAAGCGCAGGTGTAAATACCTGAAGTCCAAACTGTCCCACATCAAGAAGATGGTCGCTGATTATGACCGCAAGGCCTAATCAGCTCTCTGATATAGGGTAATCTATCTATTTTAGCACTGTTCTGGCATTCTATAGCCTTCTGCATGTAAACACTGATAACGTAAACTAGTTACCAGTGTGAACGACTAATCTGTGGATTGAACAATACAGTCAACGTAGAAAATGTCAGTCTTCCAGAGCTGATGGCTTCTCAAAAATTTAGTTTGGAATTTGTACATTCGAAGATGCAGTAAGAGTCTAAATTCCTTAAACATATGGTTAGTATTGTATTTATTAGACCGTCACAATGTGTATTTTAATTGTAAATAAATGGCGACTTGTGCCATGAGTTTGTTGGAGGTGGTGGAATACAAGCAAGTGTGATTCCACTCCAAATGTACCATTTTGTCTCAGTGCCAAGACGAGACTCAAGACTTTTTAACAGATTGTTTTTTACTGATTTTGTTTTTATTTTTTAAACATAACCTGTCTTGGTTACTTTAATCTAAACAATGAAATGTGTGGGAAAAATGACATTTTTAATGCATGCGTTAAAAGCTAAATCATTGCAAATGGTAAATCCCGTTTGTTTTTTTTGTTTCTAAATGAACTTAAAGTATGCTTTCATATGAGACTTTTATAGCACTGTAATAAACTGATGTTAAAGTTCTTCTGAGTGCTATTGTGGTATGTGCACCTCTTCTGGTACTGTACATCGTCATTACACATCATTATCTCTTGCGTTTTTGTTTTTGCGTGTTAATTATGTTTTTAGCTGAATTGTGGTTTGCTCTGTTCACACACAGACACATTTGCGTATAGCTGATATGTACCATGTGGACACATTGTCCATGTAGTTTGACAACCGTAACACTGCACAAAGAAGCAGAGCGAAGCATGATCGGCACATCGTCACGCAGCGAGGAATCCATTGCCTATATCCTGTATCTCCTTAACTGACATACAACCTGGTTAATAACTGGTATGATGGTATAGATGGATCTGATTGAGGCTCCCTATACAGACACCCCTTTCTCCCCCCCCCCCATCACACCTCCCTCAGGCTGTTGTCTGCATGGAGTGTCTCCGCGACAACATCCTCCTGCCGACCTCCCTGGGAGGTCCAGGGGGAGCCGAGGGAAGGAATGTATTCATGCCGGCTGCGCCGCACGCATCCCTGCCACCCTGGTCCCCGTTACCGGGGGCGACGGGAATACCTGCATTGCCTGCCTGAGTGCGTCCGTGCAGCTGCAGCGGCGGCAGACATCTGGGGCGACACTGAGACACACGGTCCCCCAGCAGCAGAGCCTCGGAGCCCCTGCGCTCCATCCCAGCGTGGAGTCTCCTGGCCGGGCCCGTCGTGGAGTCCCCGGAGCCCAGCAGGGTGGAGGAGCGCGACAGCAGCGCCCTCCTGCCTTCGGTCTGCCCGGTCAGCTGGGGGTCCGAGCTGTAGTGGTCGGCGCCCAGCCTCCGCCTGGCGATGATGCCGCGCAGGCCCGGCGACAGCGACGGGTCCAGGGCGGTCTTGCTGCACAGGGGGAAGGGGTGTCCCGGGTGGGCAGCCAGGCTTTGAGAGCGCAGGTCGGGGTGAGAGGCGGAGTGACACGAAACGAGACCCGGCAGGAATATTTTGCTACCTCGTGGCTTTCCCTCCCCCCCTCCCATCAGCATCCTGTCATGCTTATTCAGGCTGTCCATTCTCCTGTGATCCTCGTCCCAGCGCTGAGGTCCGTTTTCCCCCCGGAGGGTCCCCGGGCCCGCATGCTCCACCTCTTCCTTCAGGCGCGCGTCGGAGTGGTGCTGGGGCTTCTGTGCCGACGCGCACGCCGTCGGTACCTTCAGCCACGGCTCAGAGTTCAGCCTCAGGAGGGGCTGCTGCTGTGGGCGGCCGTGCTGGGCGGACGAGAAGGAGAACACCGGCTTGTCTGAGGCCTCGGGGGAGCTCCGTGGGGAGGCGGTGAGCCTCACGTCGGATGGGGAGCACGGTGCGGCCGCATCCGCGTGGCCGGCGGGGGGCGCCAGAGAGCACACGCTGAGGTACTGCGTGTGCTGCAGCCGCCCGCGTGGCAGCTTGTCCGTGGCTATGATGATGACCTCCTTGCCCTGGGCCTTGCAGGTGCTCAGGAGCAGGGCGAGGACGCGCTGGTCGCCTGCCAGCACCGCGTACACCAGGGACGAGCTCCCCGAGCGGTCCTCCAGGCCCACGTCGGCTCCGTCGCCCAGCAGCGAGGACACCACCTCGGGGCCGGCCCGCTCGCGGCACGCGTGCATGAGCGCCGAGCGGCCCGCCGTGTCCTGGATGTTGGGGTCGGCGCCGCGCTCCAGCAGGTACCGGACCAGGCGCGCTCGGCTGGCACTCTGTGCGTCGGCGTGCTGCGTCCGGCATGCCACCATCAGAGGGGTCTGCCCGTGGCCGTCGCTCTCGTTGATGTAAGCCCCGCCCTCCAGCAAGAGCCGCGTGAGACGCAGGCGGCGGAGGAACACGGCCCGGAGCAAAGGGTGGGCCGACTCGGCGGCGAGCCCGGCCATGCAGGACTCTCCCTCCATGGCTCTGTGGGGGTGGACACACAGACATGTGGTATTAACGATCACGCGTCATGTGATCGTCACAACCTGACATATTACACAAATGATTGGACAATGAAAATAGATGTTTGCCAGACCGTGTGTGTGTGTAGGGACCGGCCAATATGAGCAAATGACGCTAAAGGACTGACTGACCTTGTTAAGAAGTGCATGCGATACATCATAGAGTAGGTCTTGGTAATGCACCATGTAAACAGTAGGTGGCAGTAATGCACCAATAGCGTTGGATCCCATCTTCTGTGTAGTTTCAAGGAGGAACCTTGTGTGCTAAACTATGTATTGGCCTATGGCATGGGTGCCCAACCCTGGTCCTGGAGGGCCCCTATCCAGCTTGTTTTAGATGTCTCCCTGCTCCAACACACCTGACTCA
>JAODUK010023588.1:0-49191 GCA_027564635.1 Typhlichthys eigenmanni
ATATATACACACACACACATACATATATATATACACACACACACATACATATATATATACACACACACACATACATACATATATATATATATATATAAGCTAAACAAACAATGAAATTATTGTTAATAGCAGCAATATACACAACTTTGTGTTCCAGCTAAAACATTAGCCTATCAAAAGCCTATTTTTGTCACTTTTAATGGAGTTAAAAAACACAGCCTTAAAAGTGCTTAATCACACACTTCGAACAGAATTGGGTAGGAAGGAGGTAATCAGAAAAACAGAGGCGAGTGTAGGTGTATAACAATCTGAAATTGTGATAGACTAAAATATTAATCTAATGACATTATTAAAACGCTGTGTTTGTTTCAATGGGAAATAACCTGCATGCCCATTCTCTAAACTCTCATTAAACAGTTGTCCCCATTGTATTCTGAGGGTAGAAACAGTAAACAATAGTAAAATTTTTAAACTTAAATAACTAACTATAACTTTAATATAAATTAGGGTTATTTACAATAGTTGATAGACACTAGGCCTACTCCCCTGAAATAAAAGTGTATATCAGTTATTGCTATCTCTTTCTGGTAAATTTGCTTAGGTCAGCGTTATGGAATTGTGAATCCATTTGTGCCAACTACATCTTAACAGTTCTCATTCATCTTTTTAAAATACAAAATTCTTGTCAATTACTGGTTAAACGGTTCATCCCTATTCATAATAGTGCAATGAAATTCCCACACAACCCTTTCTCATAGTACATAATTACACGAGTAATCAAAGTGAACACTATTTACTTACTATTTATGTACTATTTCAACCTGTCATACCACATCAATCAGCTTCAACATATTACTTTACCCGTCCGTTTTAAGTTGGGTGGGAAAGTGTGCATGTCTCATCATGACCATCAGTGGGAATGTGGAATATCCTTCCTGCACTGATTCTCATTGTGATAACTATTGTTCCCCTTCCCCCAACTTACGCAATCATTTGAGACTGCACTGTGGATAAGGGCTATATACATAAACATACAGTAAGTTGACCACGTGATACTGAAAAGTGTGTACCTTGTTTATGAATGCCCTGAGGGCAGAAAAGACATGTCTGAGGGCGGTATCCGACTGGCCGACCTTGAGGAAGGTCAGGTAGACATCAAACACTTTCTTCATGAGGAGGTTGTGGCCATCGCTATCGAGCAGCTGGGTCTACCAGAAACACATAAATGAGCAATGCAATGTCTGTTTAAACCCACATCATGCCCTCAAACATCTACAGTACACAAGCGGCTCAAACAGTATGGGTGTGGATAGTGCTTCCAACCTTGAAACACAGAGTGAACAGTGAAAGGACGTCCAGGACACTGAGGCAGGCCTCTGTGGAAATGTTACCCTCCAACAGGGCCTGATGGTGGACCTCCACCTCTGATGGTCCCGACCCTGCACACGCACACAGGTGACAACATAGTACTCAGTATTGTAGAATGTATGGCAACAATTGAATCTTGCAGTACATAGCTTAGCTCACATAGTGTATGTGGGAAGCATACAGTAGCCTAGTAGTTAGGGTGGCTAACTCACAGTACAAAGGTCTGAATTGTGCTTCAGTCTTGTACTTAAAGGCAGGGTCATTTTCGAGAATGCTGGCTAACTTCGAGCTCAAGTCAAAACTATCCGTCCACATCGCCGTCTCACACATAGAAATGCATTGTGAAGCAAAGCGTAGTACTACGGCTTTGCTGTTGTGAGCGGTGTTTGACACTTTTTTTATGTTCCTATATACAGAGCCAGGACTGTGTAGAAGTATTGGATAACTTTTCAAATATAGAGATATTTGTTGAATTTGACAAAAAGTATTGTGGCGAGCTGGGCCAAAAGAAGGATCAGGAGACAAGTACTTCCTTTTGTATTCCCTGGGTTCCGTACACCGCACAACTCTAGGGATAATAGAACATTTATTAAGAGTTCACCAACAAACATTGACCTCGGCCAAACACGTCTCAGTCATGGTAACCACACAAAAGCTCCAATATTCCCATCCCATTAACGAACACGTGCTATAACAACGCAATTTTAACAACAATAACAACATAACAACACACAATTACACTACTTAAACACATAACTGTTCACTTCCCATGATCCCTTGCGCTCAGTCCACATTCAGTGTACATTGGCGCGATACCACTGACCACCTGCATAGGTCGCTACAGTAGATTAGCTTACCTTTAGCTTGCAATAGCTGACTTTACCTTTAAAGGCAAGGTTAGTCATTCCCAAGAAAACTTGCTAACTTCGAGCTCAAATTAAAACAATATCTTTCCGCAGCACCGACTCACATTGAAACACACTGTGAAGCAAAGCATAATACTACAGATTTGTAGTTATATGCCCTGGCTCCATATTTTGGCGTTTTATCTTAGAATTAGCTTGCAATAACCCGGAGTAGAGCCGCTAACTCCTTCGGGTCGAAAGGAGCCAGTTGAGGTGGTACGAGCATTTGGTAAGGATGTCCCCTGGGCACCTCCAGCTGGGAAGAGGCCTCGGGGAAGACCCAGGACTAGGTGGAGAGATTATATCTCCACACTAGCCTGGGAACGCCTTTGAGAGTTGCAACTATAGCTAGCTAAAAAGGAATTCTCAAATAATCAGCCCAGCAACGCCCCCCCCCCCCCCTCCTCTGTTCCATCCCTCCGCATCCCGCTGATATACATGAAGCCCATTAGCCAACCTGTTATATGTGTGTGAGCATTCATGTTATTGACAGGCAAGGTATTATGCCGTGCTAATGAGGGAAAACATTAGCATCATTGCATGGCTGTGCACCAGTTTGCAGAACCTGTTGGATTAATGCCTACAAGGAAACAGCTGTCATCTGACTTGTTCCTAGTAAACATCCAAAACAGCCAGAGTATCTCTTCTGTTTGTACGTTGCACACCTATGTTGAGTGTGAGCGAGGCTTCCATTGTGCTGAACTGTTGGGTCTTGGTCTGCAGGAGGCTCGCTCTGTTGAAACGCATTGCAGGCATGGTCTGAGACTTTCTGTCTGAAGAGAACAGCTTAGACAAGCAGGCTTCTTGGCTCCTTAACACACACACACACACACACACCAGAGAATGTCCAAGCGCATATAAGTGCATGTTTGAAGATGACAGAGAGGTACAAACAGATAAATCTGATGTGTATATCTTAAAAAAATAAAAATAAATAGAGTATAGTAAAACCTTTACCTGCCAATGTTTCTCTTTCCAACATAACGTAACTGGACCAGACATATCCTGGAAAATATTACAACCAGGAAATACAAATATTTAAGCATTTCGGGTGGGTGGGGGTGGGGAGGGGAATAGCTATTCTTCAGTGTGCAGTAAATACAAATGAATTGCTATCCTGTGTATTTTCATTTCAGTTGTAAGTCTATGTACTTATGTTACTATGTGCTATTTTACATAACCTTCAATTCATTCATGTTTATTAATTGATCTTTAATACATTTCTGTTATATTACTATTACTCGTAGTTGTAGTTAAAAGCCTATTGTATTTATTCCATAATAATTATACATACATTTATAGTTTAGGCATTTCTGGGGAGCACACTTTTGACACATGCCAAATCAATGTTATTGATTAGAAATCACAGTTTGTTGGGTTATTAAGTCATTAAGTAGTTCCTGTACTTAATGTGCTGCAGTGAAAATGAGAGCTAACACTGCTAAGCCACTTTAACAATATGTCGGGGGATGAGGCTGGCTTCATCTGGTTCCCAATGGCTGTGCAGCCTTTGTGCACTTGAGACCAACTCATTTCATACTGGCAATATGGTGTTTTTGTTGTACTCACTCTAGGAGCGAGAGAAAGTTCATTATGTCTTGAGCATTGATTTTGTTCCAGTAGGCCTGCAGAGATTCTGATGGAAACCACACATAACGTAAGTAAATATTATATTAAGACATTTCAGTACCAAAATGTGATTCACTAGATCATGCAGGGCTTCGCTCTACAGTGGAAGCACAAAAAGGCCGGGTACATTTTGACTGATTCTCAATGTGAACATCGAGTCTGAACGTGTTTGACTGCCGCTGTTTTGTCCAGCGTCCAACCGTCAGCTACATGTTATTACACCGTCATGTGAAGTTAAAATGATGCAACTTACAACTTCAGCTAGACAATAAACGAAGCTAGCCCATGTCACATTTAGAACAACTGCTATAGCTATAGAAAACAAGTGTTGAGATGCTTTAAAATAACATGCGCCTTAAAAGCCCATTGTTCCGTCTAGCTACTTTTCAACGTTGGGGCACAGCTTGTGTGTATGGGCCCTTGGAATGCATACCTTCTGATAAGGTCCTGACAATATGGAGGAAGCAAAACAACAGCCCTTTGATCTCATACTGGCCCAGTCTGCCACTAAGAGTGGGGCTGCTGCTCATGGTAGAGCCCCGTCTCTGCAGCTAGGAGACAGCAACACACACACACACACACACACGCACACGCACACGCACACGCACACGCACTTGAGATGTCTGTGTTTGGCAATGTGTTTGACTCTAACCAGTGGGGTTTGTCGGGGATGTGAACATGACCTTAGTTGGCTGTGCGCATGCATTCAATCGTTCCATAAGCTGCAAAACTGGAAATAGCTTCAAATTAAGATAAAAACATGCATGCAATGTATTTGTTAAGGAACCACCATTGGTGTTTTATAAAGAACTCTTGTGCAAGCACAATACCAGCATGCTGCAGAGATGAGATGCTTCTGAGACCGTTTGTTAAACCAAACAGACACTTCATCAATGTCTCTACATAACGACATGGCAACAACCATTTTGCTATGTAGTATTTTGTTTCCTGGTTTCTTTTTGTATCCCCCCTTTCCAAGTGTGTCAGTTAGAATGTATCTTGTACCAGAGCAGGTTGAACCAGAAAAAGGACAAAAGACTTGGCGAATTTAATTAAAGATAAAGCCCAATATATCTTTATAGATTTGCTTTGTCATCAACATAGTCTAACTAATAGAAAATAAAAGTAAAAGTAAAGTTAATCTACGCTAAACACAGTTCATTTTAATCTAACACTCACACAGGCATTACATAATTTCTGTATGCCTCCACCTACAGGCCTCAACACAGCATTTCTGCACACTTGTCTCACAAGTTAAAGTGCTGTCAAACAGCTGTCAATCAAATAATTTCCAAACACACTTATTTGCTTTGTGTCTCAAATGAACTATTCACCTGTGGCGTATACCACGAAGGAAGGTAATTCAGCGGAGCATGCGCCTTCACTAAAAAAAACTCGGCCTGCATTGCCGACTGCGCCCCTTTTATGTAAACGTGCCTTAATTCAAATGAAGTTAACATCAACTAAAAATGGTTAATACCGTTTAACACTAATTTAAGCAGGTCAACCCTGACTTTCCTTGTCAGGGAAAGTCAGGTTCATCAACCCTTCATAACCCCGGGTTAAATCTTAGTAGGTTGAACTCTCTTCGTAGTATAGCCACTGGATATTGACATGCTGTTGTAACTAATATGTAAAGCGGAGTCATTGAGGCAGAATACATGACATAATATGTTTCCTAACCTCTAAGCTGTCTGTTGTTCCTTGGTCGATAAACAGAGAGCTACGAGAGTCTTCTCTTCTCACGTGTCCATTCTGTGCTAAAATACCTGGCACACACACAAGATACTGTCAGGAGAATGCTTCAGGGCAAACAATCATTGTCTCAACAATATTCCTTAAGTTGACATGATAGTTATGGTTACATTTTGGTGTAAAATGGTGTGAAAATGATTAAATCTAGCATCCACCATGACATTCAAGACAATATGGAGATTTAAGTGGTGCCTCTAACATTGTGTCTGAATTCACATACCAAGCACATGATCGCCAACACACATGCATCCATTTTTATTTGTGATATTAGTGTTATTTTCAAATTGTTAGCTGTTTATGGCTGTTTGTAATATACCGTATGTTGAGCTATATGTTTTTCACGGTTATGCTGAAAGAGCAACATTTGAATGCTTTGTTCTTATTGGTGATTGTGTGTATGCATTAGTGCATTGATAACTGTGCATGCCTATTAGTTCATTATGCTGGCGTGGAGGGAGCTGTTACCGTGGTCCTTGTCAATGGCAGTGCTGGTTCTCCTAGTGTCGACAGAGCTGGCTGACATGGCGTCATCTCTGGAGCCCTGCACAAACAACTTGACTAAGTGAAAGCTGAAAATATAGATAGATGCTTTCTACAATACTGTCAAATATTTGTAGGTTTGTAAAATATGAAAGTACTGCATCATCCTTATTTGATATGACTTTAATAGCTTGTCAATATTGACTGACTTAAAGTAAAGTCGGAATAAAAGTAACTGTACCAGTAACAGTTAACAGTTATGGACCTGCAATAATATACAGATGGAGGTGGCATGATTCAAAACCTGCCTCCCCAAAAAACAAGAAAACATCTTCAGTAGGCATTATGCCAGTGTTGTCCATGACTGATAAAGATCAGTGATATTATCTGAGGGTAATTGTGTGCAGAGAGCCAGAGGCATCCATGGCCTAGGCACTGGGGAAGACTCACGTTAGAGCACAGCCCGGGGTTTGAGCTGTGTGGCTGGGCAGACAGCTGCTTCAGGTACTGATAGAGAAGCTCCAGAAGTGGGAGATACAGCACACAGATCCTCACCTGCTGGTTCTTCAGAACACAAAACAAAAAACAGCATTTTGTATAGATGCTGGGCCAGCGTGTCAATATCTAGGTGTGCGTGCGTTTCAGATTTGATCTGACCAGTAAACTCTGCAAGCCATCTGTTGTCATATCTGGTAGATAGAGATATTTGCATTTGACCAGGTTCATTTCCATAACAGACAATTCTTATCATATGCCTGCCTCAATATGTGTGCTATATCTACTGTATGTCTGTCTGTGTCATGAGAGGCTTTCAGTTACTCTGTTAACATACTGTGTTTATTGACAAAGGCTTTGATATCCGATAGCTAAAACAGTGAGAAATTTACATCCAACTCCAAACAGTCATCTGAAAAAGGTTTATTCAACCTTGTTCTTGCCAAGGGATTATCGCACAAGGAAGTATTTCATATATTGTTTAACACTCAATGTATATAAGTATATATTTAATATTTCAGCAGCAGTGAGATTGCCAAAAACAGTCCCCCCTTTCTAATGCTGGTATTCATATCAACTGATTAATTAATTAAAGTGGGGATCGTATAACGTATTCATTATTAGAAGTAGTATTTCCTTACCTTGTACATGGTGTAGCGGTCATCCATGGCGTGCTTAATGAGGAGGTTCTTGAGCACACCCACAGCCAGATGGCGGACCTCAGGGCCTTGGTGAAGGGCCTGGGCCACCTCCCGTAGCAGCAGGCCCACCAGGAAGTGGTTGCGGCAATAGTCCTCAGTCAAGCTGTACTCCAAGCTCTGCTCTGCGTTTGGGCAAGGTGATCAGTACAGTCTGTGAGCACCTGCTCTTATTCGGTTACTGGCATACTACTGAAGCCTAACACTGGGGAATGTATCACAGAACGTCACATTTTATTTCTCCGCTTCAAGTACATCTGTTTCAGGAAACACTGACCATAAATATTGTTCTCAAAGGAATATTTAATCCTAAAAATAATAATTAAATCACATCTCCCATTCTTTTAGGATGAGAGAATATTGCTGGAAAGTATTTCTGGCACAATGAAGTATATCATCTACTGTCTGTAACCATGGAATAGTGGCTGTCAACTAAATGATTCACTCTCTCAAGGTGCTGCTGTAGACAGACAGTGCTACAGTTACTTCTGACTGCGTGCCCACAGCCCATTAAGGTGCTGTTTACATCCCTGACAGACCCCACTGTTTAGTCAAACGCCATGCCAAACACGCCTTAAGTGCGCGTCTGTCTGTGTGTTTTCATACTTTAGCTGCAGACTTCTACAATGAGCACAATGCATCTCAAATCCTAACTAAACTGGTTTAGGCACAGTGTTATTTCACTGACAATAATGAATAGCTGTGCTGCTGATAGGATATTTACAGTAGAAATCCCCATACAAACTGCGCTAACCATCTGTACCTTATACATACAATTGCTCCAGGTAGGTTTTGAACTTTTCATTTGGCAAATACCAAATCATATAAAATGCCCAGTCTTTATTCTTTAACATGCAAAGCCTTCCCACCTAAGGCAATAGACAAACAATCACAGAACATTTAAATGTTGACTTTGAGACTTACACATGGCTGTAGACACAGGCACTACACCACATTGTCTGGGTGATACATTAACCAACAGTGGCATTCAAATGACTGTCCCTTGGGTCACAATGTAACTATAGTAATGCAGTACAGTTTGTCAACATCACAGACCATGTACATTCGCCACACACCATTGCTACCTAAACACATTTAACTCCAAGAAGAGGGTAATTCAGACAGAACCCTGCATTGGGCATTCATTTGAATCATTTACAGTGTATAATTCCAATCTATCCAGTGCTAATGGAGATTAGAGGCACACATCTAGTTTGTGTCTGATTTTTCCCGTGTGTTAACCCTAACATGTCTGTGGTTTGCATCAATTTCAGGAAAACAAGTCTATGTTTGAAGTGTACAGCTCGTACCCCGAGTTACCCTCTAAAAAGACATAAAGTTAAAGAGACAGAGGACAGGGACAGACTGATATGAAAATGGATAGACAAATCACTCCCAGGAAGATGTAACATAATATTTTGAAATCAGTGAAGCACTTGGAAAAGGGTCAGTTGATTTCCACAGCAACAAAGCTACACTGAGTCATAGGCAAGCAATCAGTGCAAAGGCCTGTGATCAAATGTGTTAGCCTAGCATTTGCATTAGCATTAATGTTAGTGCTGGAATGAGTGGGAGTGAATGAAAGTCTGGCAGTGCAGTGGGCTAACAGACTAGCATACAGTTGGTCCAGAGCAGCCCTGCGCAGGCATTTGTGTACGGTAGCAAACGGTAATGTTTATGTACAGTAAGGTGCGAGGTGTGCATCACCTACCTACTGCGCCAAAAAGCTCCGTTGCATACGAAATAATATCTGACCACAAGCAAAACATAAAGGTTGTCAAAAATGTTAACATTCCATGCAGTATTCTTTAACATTGATTTGAATGTTTGGGGGGGGGGGGATACTTTCATATTCAAGTGTCTTCAGACTACATACATTATATAAATGGGTTAGAGTCAGTGAATGATTAACTTGACATCACCTGACCTGTTTTCATGTGCGGGTTTCTAAGTTGGCCAAATACAACCAGCAGGTTAGAAGGGGAGGCATTGTGGGCCACTGCTGCAGGGGAGGACTTGTGCATTGGGTATGGTTTTGGGCAATGGGGAGAGGGGGTTATAAGAGTGTGTGTGTGGTAGCAAGCTTGATGCAGGGGGTAATGGGAGACAAAACGTGGCATCTCGCAAAGCTCACCTTGGACTCTCTGAAGCTTAGTGCGTCCAAATGCCATCGGCAGATTGAGCGGTATGTAGTGCTCGTGGTTGCACACCGTCATCAAGAACTCAAATTTCATTTCAGTCAGCACCTGTGGAGTACACACACGCGCATGCACGCACACACACACACACGCACGCATACGCATGCACACGGGCCATGTTTAAACATGCACAAAACAAATTCCCCTGAAGTTTGACGTGTGTGCTCCTCAAACAGTGTATGCTGGCTGTTAGTTTAATTTGTCAGTCAAATATTATGATAAAATATTATGATAAGGCTTCAGTGTAGACATATTGTCTACTAGTTCTATTACAGACACATAGGACAGCTCAATCAACAGATTACATTTGAGACAGCTGTCCTAACAAACCAAGTGCATCACAAGTGTAACATTGGTCTGCACATTAAAAGCCTTTCAGTGCATCTATGGATGTTGCCCAGTGTACAACTACTGTGTCTGAAAACATCCACTAGCAAGGAGGAGGTCGTTTACCCTGCATTTTGCAAACATATCTAATTGATAATGGAATAATGCGTAATACGTAGCATCAATCGCAATTGCATTTCCATATGTGGTATAAATATTCATACAGTATTGGTGCTTTGCCTCTAAACACCATACACACTCTTTGTTTACAAACTGATTCAAATTTAGAGCATATTTGCAGAGTAATCATTAACAATAATCTTGATTTGCCTTTCTGGTTACCGTTGGTGACAGACTACTTGGCCAGAAGGATGCAACAGACAAGAAAGGACTGATAGACGCGATTCATGTTTACACAGAACGGTTACCAACCACCTTTCGTTTCCATGGAACATCCATGGCCTCGCTCCTGGAGTGGCCTCCACTGTGCAAGAGGGACACATGTGGAGACGGACCCTCACTCACCTGCCCTTAGTTCCTACCCCGTCGGTAGTTCCTGGTTAGGTCCCTCTCACCCTCGCTCTGTGTCCTTCTCCTTCTAGAGCGCTTCTAGTGCGCTTCCTGTCCTTAGTTTGCCTAGCCTGCTGGAATTATGGTCCGTGATACTAGAATAACACACACACTATGTTTCCTGCCTTACTCTGCTCCAATCACAACTCATCGGCGTGACATAAATCATATCCAGCAGTTTAGCCTTGTGTTCGGTGTGAAAAGGCCAAATCATAGACTGCTTGCATATAGTACAAACATACAAGGCAGCCACTGGTGTGTGTGCGTGTGTGTGTGTGTGTGCGTGTGTGTGTGTGTGTGTGTGTGCGTGCGTGCGTGCGTGTGTGCGTGTGTGTGTGTGTGCGTGCTGGTGTTGAGAGTATGCACCTTGGGATCTTTTAGGCTAAAGCCGCACATGTAGTCATTGATCAGGCTGAAGGCAAATCCCCTGTTCATGAATGTGAGGCACCTCTGAAAAGAAGGGAATGTAATAATATTATTGTGTTATTTTACAATAATAAAAGAATATAAAACAATGGATGAATTGGATAAACGTTTATATTTTTAAACCAGATCATTAATACATGGTCTGAGAATACAGCAGTGTTGTTGATGGGGGGCTTACTTTAATGAAGGCGGCCAGGCTAAGGTTGATGCAACGGGCTTCTTCTGGGATTTCCATGTGTCGTATGGTGATGTGGGGCATTATGGAGAGCAGCAGAGACTGCAGCGCCTGGTGGAAACTGTCAGGGAACCGCTGGGCTCGCGGCATCTATGGTGCATGAACATACATTCAGACAATACGGTTCCACTGAGTGTCTGGACAGGGGTATCTCATACAATGCGCCTTGGCTCTTAAGTCGACACTTGATGGTGGACCAGATCCCCATCGATAGACTATGTTTTAAGTATGACATTAAGGAATTCTATTTTAAAATATAATTGTCTGGTTTGATCATATATTTTCATACCATATATAATATTGTATTGTTTAACCACGCCATTGAAAACATGGACCAATCAATCTCTTAAATAGGACCACATAGCATGATACATTATCTTAAGTTCGGAAGCATAAATAACTTCTTGTTGTAGTTTTCTTGTTTGTAGTTCTTGTAGTTTATATATTGAAGAATGTCGAAATAAACAACTTCATCCACCTAGTTTTCTACCACCTATCGTGATGTGTGGTCACACATCACCACCTCATTTCCATAAACACAAGCGTGAATAGCTTAGCTATCATGTCTAATGCAAATAAGAAGACATTTGGGTGTTGCATGCACGTAACAAGCTGTACAACAAACAGCATACACTTCAGTTAGGTCGGGCAACATTTGCACAACTTTTTATGATGTAGGAGAAAGTCAACACAAAAGAAAGACTACAACTGATAATGCTGCATGCAGTATCTCAACAAAACAAATATTGCATGAGGAGAGAAAAGAGTACACAAGGGTTTTGTAAAGCATCTTTAACTGCTTAATTGTATTTGTGCATTTGTGTGCAGAAATGCTAAGAATCTATTTTAAGATGCCAAAAGCATGTTCATTGTTTCTGCATTGCAGTTTTGTTTTCTAAGGATATGATCGATTTGAGACTGCCAACAAACTAAAAATTGTGAAAAAGATATTTATTTTATATGAAGAAATGGAAGAAAATTGCTACTCTTCACTAAGGATCAATTACTTAAGTTCAAAAACTAAAAGGAGATATCAACCAATATTTATTACAGATTCATTCTTCAGCTGTAAGAGTATCAAGCCTACCTTTTAAAATAGCAGTTATAAAGGTGTGTCACATCAGGTTTCAACATGCAAAAGACAAAGGAAATCCAGGCAAAGAGCACACACGCACACACCTACACACACACAGTGGTGGGAATCACAATAAACTGCTGAGGAGCCAGTAAACACAAACCTTCATCCGACTGCCCACTTGCAGATACTGGGCCATGGACTTGGCCATTGTTTCCAAAAAGAACCAGGAGTACTAAAAAGTAAGACACATTGAATATGAGCATGCTAGTTTTCATAATGGGGCTTTTCAACATAATGGGTACAAGAAGCTACATGCTTCTGTGGGGAATGAATGTGTGTGTCATACTGCACAATATTTCATACTCCAGATAAGACAATACAGACATGTGGACAATGGTGCCATCTGCTGGCCAGTTCTGGTACAACAGCTGGGAACAACCCCTCATGAAGACAAACAGTGTCTCAGAATACACACACACACGCACCTTGAGCAGTTTATTGCTGGTGTTGAAGTCAGCAGTCTGCTTGAGGATGGCGGTGATAGCGGTGGCCAGCACCTCGTGAGTAGTCGCTGCTGAGTTCCCTGATGCAGGGTTGATGGTCACAAATACATACTGCAGATGTAAAACACATAGTTTCACGCTTCAGCGTTATTTACAGGTACTGTTTTGGTGAGTGAGCACTGGTATACAACAGCAACTGTATGTCCTCTGTACCTTAAGAAAGGAGCGCAGGAAATGTTCCAAACCCTCTTCGTGGCATCTGGAGACTATGTGTATGATCACACTGAAGAAAACACAGATACACAATATTACTTTAGGCAAACATTGGATGGCATTCCTCTCTAGAATGTCCATAGGTTCACAACATCTTCCCCAACAGGCCCCAGCATTGTGTACAGCTGTGTTTTCAACAGACATAGTGAGCTTGGGGATGGGATGTCCTAGGGGTGTTTTAATCTATAGCTCTGTGGTTTTAATGCACCTGAGGAGTGCATTTTTTAATTAAATGAATTAATAGGAGAGAATATATTATGTATATTAAATTAACAATAACAACAATATAATCAGTAAAATTCGATATCAACTTCATATTAGAAAATCACTGACCGCAGAGAGTTGACAGCGATCTCATGGGCTTCTTTGGTTGCTGTGGTGAGCACCTCAAACAGCTGCATCACAACAGTAGGCAGGAAGTTGATGATAACCTGAGTCTCCATGGCATGCAGGCACTGGGCGAGATAAGAAGAGACAGACACAGAGAGAGAGAGAGAGAGAGAGAGAGGGGGAGAGGGGGAGAGAGAGAGAGAGAGGGGGAGAGGGGGAGAGAGAGAGAGAGAGGGAGAGAGAGAGAGAGAGAGGGAGAGGGGGAGAGAGAGCGACAAAGAAAGAATGAAGTAAATAGAAGGAAACCTCTGATATCTCAATGAGAAAAAAATAGGGAGATTAAAAACGAAAGAAGGCAGTATGTCTACACTACTGTTTAACACATTAAAAAACAATAATGCAATTATTAGTCAAATTATCTGCAATTATAAAATTTAGTAAACCAAACCCATTTGACCTCATTAGTGGTTTTGTTAAAAATGTAGTACCTCGTTTATATTTTTACACTGAATTCTCAAAACAAGGACTTACAGTATAATAAAGTGTTTATATTTGTTTTGTTTGTTTGTTATCGTTGAATCTGGGGGTGGGAAAAAATATTATCCATCAGGAAAATATTCTGAATTGACGGTTGTACCATGTTCAATTCACAATAGTTTTTCGAAAAGTTATCAAAAACAAATACATCACATTGGTGACAACAATAAAACAACATATACATTTAAACACATTAAATTAACAATATTAAATCATCATCATCACACTAAGGTGCATAGGTCTATGACTACAGCCTACCCAGTAATCTCACCTTGAGATATTTGACAAGCTCTGCTGGGCTTCCCTCTGAGGTTGTCGTCATAATCTGGCAGTGCTGAAAGAATTTATGTAGATGAAGATCCTGTACAAGGGGGAAAATAATTAAATACGTGAACATATGTTCTACTGTATATCATACAGTCTGTGTATGCACGCATTTATGTGAAGAATTCCTGACTGTACCTGAGCATATATTGTGGATGCAGCATGGGTTCTCACTTTAAACAGTGGCTTGGCATTTTCCACCCACTTTATGTCTGCCTGGGACTGAGGTAAACAAAAATTAACATGCAGAAAGTAAGTATGTAGGAATGCTGTCTTCCTAAATTCCTGTTTGACCAGAACAACACAAAAACAACTGTAATTGAAAGAAATAGTGAACATTCAATCATTTTCAGTGGTCTGGTCTCAGTTTAAATTTTAGAAAATGCAAACTTGAGCTATTCGGCATTGCCACATCATCAATGTGAAATATTAAGCCACCATATAAACGGAGAATTCCAGAAACAACATGGCATCAATGCAGTTTGATGTCCTGCCTGTTAGGAGCGTGTATAGCACACTATGCATGCTTGAGACAGTATGCCAGACTGTGGGATAGGAACCTTCTTAGCGTCCTTGGTGTAAACGTTGTCGCCCATGTACCCAGGAGGTAGGGTGGCAGCCAGTGGGAGCTGGAGCTCTACGGACTGCATCCTGCCGTCTTTCAGCAGGGGGAGCCATGAGTAACCCACTGGAACGCAGAGAGACAAACGCTACTGATGCGGTGCACCACCACTAGAGATTGTGTCTGCACGTGTGTGGACGCTTGTATGCGTGTGTGTGTGCGTGCTCAGACTCACCAAGGGTCTCCACACCCTCTCTCTTCTTAGAGCTGGGCTTGCTGCTGAACTCACAGCTGATGTGATAGAACGTGAACAGGAGGTGGTGTCTCTCGTGCACATGCACAGGCAGCTCGATCTTGATCTGTGCACGTGGGTGAAGTGAAGGGTTAGTAGCTTTTCTAGTTTACTTGCTTTCATTGGCAGGTTAAGTTGTACTGTATAAAACATCCATCCATTCATCTTCATTCACTTATCCGGAGTCGAGTGGCGGGGGCAGCAGATCCAGCAGGGGACTCCAAACCTCCCTTTCCCGAGCCACATTAGCAGGCTCTGACTGATCTGGATGGATCCCGAGACGTTCCCAGCCCAGTGTGGAGATATAATCTCTCCACCTGGTCCTGGGTCTTCACCGAGGCCTCCTCCCAGCTGGACGTGCCTGGAACACCTCCCAAAGGAGGCGCCCAGGGGGCATCCTTACTAGATGCCCATACCATCTCAACTGGCTCCTTTCGACGCAAAGGAGCAACGGAGTTCCTCACGGATAGCTGAGCTTCTCACCCTATCTCTAAGGGAGAAGCAAGTCACCCTCCTGAGAAACCCCATTATGGCTGCTTGTACCCGTGATCTCATTCTTTCGGTCGTGACCCACCATTCATGACCATAGGTGAGGTGAGGGTAGGAGCGAAAATTGCCCAGAAGATCGAGAGCTTTGCCTTCCGGCTCAGCCGTTGTATAAAACAACTATTCACCACAAGGGGGAAGCAGTACAACATGAAAGCATTTTAATGACTTTATCTGTCAAATGTGTTTGTTTTTGTCACAGGAAATGACAAATAATGATACAGCTGAGTGGAATTTCCACAAATAGAAACATGGTAACTAAAGTAACAGTACCAATATCATGACCCACATGATGGATCACTAGACTGAAATAAGAACTGTGTACAGTGTGCAGTGCTCAGCCTGCAGAGAGCAACAAACAGCGACATCCAATTAAAGTGTTAGCCAGGGTTGGAGTGGGCTGTTTACAGGAGGCTCTCTCCAGAATGTAATCCATGTGACTCTCCCTGACAATATCGTGACCGGAACATTCCTGCCAGGTTACTTGGCTCCTTATGGGTGCATAGCGAGGTCCCATTATCTGATCACACTAGTCCACAGTGAGAACCGAGAACAGAGTCTCCAAATGCATTAATAGGATTATTTATCACAGTACTGGCCAAAGGAATTCAAACACAGCCAACTAGTAAAATACAATAAAACAGGAACAAAGACTCACATGATTTGGGGGGTGGTAATACAGAGAAAACTAGGAAGATGACATTCAGAACTGTTTCATTTCAACTCATTTCAAGTTTTTAGTACTGTGTCTTCCCAGAACCCGTGACCTGTGTTCTCTGGCCACGCCCTATCTCCAACCATATGAAGACAGGGCACCTGTTCACTAAACATAGTGGATATGTAGGATCAGATACAGGTGGATGGAAAATAAATGTCTCACCTCATCGTAGAAGTCTGGGCTCTGGTTGTGGTGCAGCACTGCTGCGTAGGCGCTGCTGGTGAAGATTGACTCTCCTGGCTTGCCGTAGATGCACTAAACAGAGAGAACAGCAGAGCAGTCATCAAGCCTAGGCCTTTGATATTGAGGCACAGTGTATTCAACAATCTAGGGTTAATGACAGCAGCTACATTTTAAACCATTAAAATAAATACCAGAAAAATGTGCAATATAGAAACTAATGTTGCCCTTGAGGGGAAATATATGACAATATTACATTGACTAATATACTGTTGATGTCAATACCTGGAAACTATCGTGAACACATTTAGAATCCTGAAAATATCCCGAGAGAAACTAGTTCCTTACCACCACTGGGTAGGGATACAAATGAAACATGCTCCTACAGGATTAAGCAGAGCCCACACACGCACACTCACTCAATGGATGCACGTGCACATATACCCAAGTGTTGTGTGAGTGGTACAGAACTCCAATAAATAACATACGTGAGCTGGTAATAAGACGGCACAAGGCAGGTATACTCAGCAGCAGTTCAGTGCCGTAGCATTAATACCCGGCTCATAGAGGTTAAGCTACACCAACTCAGAAGGGCTAACATAGAGGCCAACAGATATGCGTTAGCTTGCATGCTTTAATGCTGTAATTATGACGGTAATCACGGCAGCCATCCCTAATGAACAGTAATGACCACTGCTAAGCCAAAGGAAAGATTCAGATCATGATGATCTAGAGTTTGGCAGACTGACAGACGTCCTATAGTTCATAGAGAGGTTTGAAACAGAACACGGTTCACATATTCCCACAGATCCATGATGTTCCATCAAAGCAGGATTGTGAGCTTGGCACAGTCTGTGTACCATCATGGAAACAAGATGTTCAGGTGCCCCTCACGGTGATGTGCATTACAATGACCTCGTAGAGATACAGATCATATGCTGAGATCGTATCAGCTGTGTGAGAGAGAGACAGCCGTGCTCACACACGTCCTGTAATGTACAATAAATCCTCCACAGACATCAGAGCCAGCTATGGTTTGCTCTTACAGCTGCAATGCCTCAGCAACAGAACAGTTTCTGTACTGCTGGTTTTACCCATAGAACTAAATAAATAACGGTTTTACCACAAGGGGAATTCTGTACACAAGTCAAGTAGCATACATTTACACAAACTGATTAGATGCCAAACATCTTAAGCTGTACGCTTAGATACAAACTCATTTACTTCCACTTTCTCTTCCTAAACGTTTGCCTGAGTTCTTTTCTAATCTAATGTGTCAACAGCAGGTCCAACCGACCGTGAAGTGTAACACTGTCGATCAACTGGAAAATAGCAGCAACCAGGGTCGATTGATGAGCGTTTCCACCCACAAATACTTGACGTGCGGTGAGAGACACAGAGAGAGAGCGTTTGAGTGTGAGAGACACCATTGAGAGACCATTCGTTATTATCAACGCCAGCTGTAATCAGTAGCTTGTGAACGCTTTTCCTTTTCACTGTCTGACTTCCACTGCGTCAGCGAACACGTTCTTTCATCTCCTTGGCTTCTCCACATTGAACGGAAAGTTCAACATTCTTAAATTAGCAGACCTCGTCGTTTCATGAGAGTCTCTTGTGTGAACTAAATTAGATCATTATGGCACTATTTCACGTCACCCCCACTAGTTCTTCTCTTTACCTAGACATAAAGATATCATTATTTATTAGCAATAGCAAACTGTTGAGCCAATACCAGATGACTTATTATCTTGCAACAACAGCACATATCAAAGTCAGTTCTCAGAGTCAAGGTGTTGTATTGGGGAGTGCATGTCTACCACAGTACATACAATACGGTATAGTACGCAGAAACAGGTCTGTATACTGTAGCTCAGGTACAAATAGAATCTTGACTTACTTTTAAAGGAGCTGCACCTTCCTCGTCTGAGTGTCGGAATTGGATGCAGACTGCTATGTTTCTAGCCTGGCAGAGAGACACAGTCATGCAATCAGCATGTCAGTTCAACGTTTTAAAGACAAGACACATACAAAAGTATTAATAAACACAATGCAATGCATGTATCTGTCCAGGGAGGCCCTGTATCGACATTGTCAATCATGCTTGACATTCACCTTCAATGCACTTTGCAACAGTAACCATTTTGTATTTTCCAACCCATATCCATCCATCACACACTCACGGCCAGCAGGCCACAGTCATTCACCTTGGCAAAGGTCTTCTGACTGTCGTATTTGAGCTGGAGGGGGTAGACGTACAGGTGGTTCTTGTAGTTTGTGAAGGGATAGTTGTATTTGGCCTCCTCGGGGAGAAACTCCTCCATCTCGATGGACACTCTCTCGCATCCCTCCTCAAAGGGCTTGACAGGAATGTAAGAGGAGGTTACCGTGTCTGAGAATGGACGGAGGGAGACGAGTTAGTAAAGAGAAGTTAGCTTCTCTCTCGACTGTTTTTTTCCTTTATCAGGTACAATGGACGAGACCCAACATCCAAAATTAAACTGTCTGACAGTCTGACATCGTCCATAGACACCATAACATTGCAGACAAGCCATTACAATGTTTCAACACCTTGTTTGTATACCTTCCTTCACTGCTTGATGTAAACAAACAGCTTTTTATATTCTCTTTTTTCTGTTCTCTTGAGGTGGTAGAAACATTGCTTGTTGTAACATTATTTCACAGTGTTTTACTTTAAATAGTGAGCCACAGCTTTACCATATATTACAATATATACAATATATTTTAGGCAGCAAAGCAAGACAGCTTAATGTACTAAGTCAAAGATGTATTCTGGAGCGGTTATGATTATTTTAAATGCAGCCATTCATGTCAATAACAATGAGACAAACATTAGGACTACACACTTGAAAAATCCGGCGGGACGCATTCGATGGTGACGTTCAGTTGTCCTGGAATGGTTTGGAGCTTGCTCTTCTCTGGTCTGCATACAAGGAGGAAAGTCAACCTAGTGAAGCGATGCTCACCATTGGCACGTCCTTATATGACAAGCACAGTCACACAGGCCACTGGCTGCTGTTGACTCACTTCCTGATATCAGCCAGCAGTTTGATGAGGTCATCAATGGAGGTTTTGCTGCTGTCCTGACGGTAGAGAGGTGAAAACTTCCCATCCATGTCTAAACTGCCCTGGGCATCCTTAAACACCTGCCTGGAGAAACAGTAAAAAACAAAGCCTGCCACAAATATACAATATAACAACTACAGTATACATTAATGGGGATTATTAATAAAAATGTAAATAAACCGATTACAACACTAGACATGGCTATTATTATTATGTTCGTCTTACTTGGCAGCCCAGGCAAAGGGCATCCTATATTGGCCCAGGCGTTGGCATGTCTGCTTGGCAGCTTTCAGCACTTTCTGTGCCGTCTGACGAAATCAATGAAAAAAAGGAAGGTAAAAGCATTACTCCATTGTAGACTCTATTGTTACTTATGCTTTGACTGGCTCTATGTAAATAATTATACATTAATAAAGACATCTTTCCTGTTTAAGGCCAAGTTCAGACTGCTAAATATCAGTATGAATAGCAAACATATGCTGCAGCAAGAACACTGTTTTGGAAGTAACATGCCAGCTATGATTCTGGCTGCGGTATCATAACAGTGTGACATATCTCACATCCAAAACGCAGAAGAACCCAGCAACAAAGAGCATGTTAACTGCTATTACAGTGAGCTTCAGCTTAGCCCATAGTAGCTGCGGTTTAGCTGGGTAGAAGGCTATGGGGGCAGCAGACCTTGCTGATGTCAGAGGTCTTGATATAGGGCTCGGCACAGGTGGTAATGCCATTCTGCAGAACCTTCTCCACACGGGCCACCAGGAAAATGTCAGCATGGGGGTTGGTCACAGAAAAGATAGCCTATTGGGAGGACAACACAGCAGCAATTATTGTAACCATGGCAGCTACAACAATGTGTACCCTTCCAGATGCATATCCCCATAGGTTAGAGAAATATTGCTTAAGCAAAAGAGTATCCTGCTGAATAAAAAATAAATAAAGTTGAATTAATTTGGCAATTGGCATAGTTATTCCACTTTTATAAAAACATTTTCACTTTTCTAGTTGCCTGCTAAACTTAGAAAAAACACAGTTACAACTATTTTGGGGTTTCTGAGATGAGGAAGCGTGTGACCTCATGCATAAACACACACGCAGACAGACCGATATGGCAAAAAAAGATTAACAAGAAACTTCCTGGGTGTAAGAAATACAGAATGCATGTTTAGACCTTGGGTATAATTAAAAGGTTAGTGCTGTACTGCGGTACCCAACGTAACACTGAAGACCAGGGATTGAGGGTAAATAAAACCTGATAGGCACATCTGCTCCTATGGTGTGCTGCCCTTCTTTGCAACAAACATTCAGTCACACTTGTAAGAGAGCCCGGAAACAGAGAGGGCTCTCGTTCACATTACATTTTTGGAAGGGGGGAGACTTTTCACACTTTATGCAACGACTAAACGTTCCATGCAAGTCAATTGGGAGGTCCATACTGTAAACTGAAAACTGAAAATTCACTTTGTTTCAGGCCATGCATGGTATAATTACCTGTCTGGGCACTGCCTACATCAGCCTCCACAGCAAAATGCTGCTAATGACACGCCCACTTAAGAGACCGGAAATGTTCAATTTTTGCTTCCATAGACACAACACACACATACACGATCACGGTTGATATAACTCTTTGTTTGTAATCAACTTCCCCCCCATACAGATATGAGACGATAATACTGTATGCCACACACACACAGGTGCTCTACCCCGGCCCCTATACATGCTGTCCACATTTATGTGGGCATGGGGGGCGACTGACACACACAATCTAGAAAGTATATACTGTAAGCTTGGGAAAATGGAAGGCAGACATCTCAGCTCGTATGTCTTTGACCCACGCCCAATGCACCCATCATTACTCTGTGGTCCCCCAAGCTATTATAGCACGCTAATCACAGAGGTGAAGCCAGCTATGCTTGTGTGTGTGTTTAGTCCACAGTTCAGTGAATTAAGTCCATTTAGACTGAATGCGTACATGAGAATGGTACAGTGGTTTTTAAACTGTTTAACTAACTGGGAAACATTCCATTTGGTTGTTCAATAGAGTTCTTTTTTTTTTTACTTCAAAAATTAACTAAATTGAACAACCAAATGGAATGTTTCCCATGGTAGGATAACCATGTAACTGCATGTTCTACCTAGACCTCTATCTTGACAAGCTTCCTACCTTCAGATTCATTCTGTTTCCAATAATTGTCATACAATGTGCAATGTGTGCGCTTGTTATGTAACCTAACATTTTCAGATTTACTGTCAGGTTCAAGTTAGCTGGCTGACCTAATCATATTCATGTACCCAGCTGCCAGAGGCAAAGACAAATGTGTGTGAGTGTGCGTGTGGATGTGTGTACAAGTTTGTGTGTGTGCGTGCGTGCCAGAGTTTGTGCTGATTTCCTGCTAACCTGCAGCAGTTTAGATTGTTCGCCTATAATGAAAGCCAAAAGCAACCACTCTTTAAATGAAGATTAAAATATGGCAATGAGAAGTCACATCTGGCACAACATAAATCATATGGCAATGATTCTAGACAGAATAATCATTGATTCTGAAATAGCTTGCAAATGCCCCCAAGAGACTCTTTAAAACATTCATGACACAATGTTTGGGGCAAGGCTAAAACCCTTGTAACTTTTGTTGTTTAAGGTAAAACACAATCTGAGGCTTTGTACACTGGAGAGTAGTTTGATTTAATGTTTTAGGGGGGGGGGTCATATCTTCTAATGTTTTCAATGCAGAAAAGCACAGCAGAATAAAGACTTGTTTGTAAAGCTAAACCTGCTAAGTGTACCTTTAGCACACGCAGAAAGGATAAAGTAAGCATATTAATACAGTATATACACTAATACTGTATATCTGTAACTCCACATTCTGCTATAATACATGTGAGGAGGTACAGCAGCTTTAATACATGTGTGAGGAGGTGCAGCAGCTATAATACCTCTGTGAGGAGGTGCAGCAGCTATAATACATGTGTGAGGAGGTGCAGCAGCTATAATACAATTGTGGGAGGTGCAGCAGCTATAATACATGTGCAAGGAGGTGCAGCAGCTATAATACATGTGTGGGGAGGTGCAGCAGCTATAATACCTCTGTGAGGAGGTGCAGCAGCTATAATACATGTGTGAGGATGTGCAGCAGCTATAATACCTCTGTGAGGAGGTGCAGCAGCTATAATAGATGTGTGGGGAGGTGCAGCAGCTATAATAAATGTGTGAGGAGGTGCAGCAGCTATAATACATGTGTGAGGAGGTGCAGCAGCTTTGATACCTGTGTTGGGAATTGCAGCAGGGCTTCAGACACCCTCTGGAGCACAGGCAGGCCATTGGCTCGCCCCTCCTCTCCGTTGACTGCCGTTCCGGTGGGCTCTGCGCTGGGCCCCACACCCCCGCCCTCCTCCCAGGAGTCAGAGGGGGTGGAGGAGGCGTCAGTGAGGAGCATGTCCCGCACACACGGAGGGTTCAGTTCCACGTGGAAGTCAGCGGAGATCTTGCAGCTCTTGGAAACGTCGAAGAGCGCCAGGCTGATGAAGAAGGGCTCCACCTGGAGGGGGAGGGGCCACACCTTCATATGTGTGTGTATGTGTGTGTGTGTGTGCGTGCGTGTGTGCTCACAGGAGCCAGCAAGGCACTCATGTTTGAATGACTAAGCCAAGCAAGCCTCCACTACAACACAGATCCACATTTGGTTAGTAGGTGGAGGCCAGTTAGCGAGTGTGTGTGTGTGCGCGCACGTGCATCCAGCTTTCCAACAACATAGTAGCACATACAGTAGCTCTCACCACAGCTCCTTTAACATAGGGTTTATGCCTATGAAGTATGAATATACTCTCTCAGCTAGGTTGTACCTAACAGTAATGCTAACTGGTGCTAGCAGGCGGCTACGGCTGGATGTTACGTTCACCACAGACTTCCTGTTTCAGAGCACCAGACTCACCGTCTGTGTAGATTTACATCCTTATTTATCTATGTGACGACAAAGATTGGGCATAATCGTTTCCATTTGATGAAAAAAAAGGCAAAGGCCATTGTGATATTTGCCAATGTTTACCCTAACAGTCTGTGCTTCATAATGTGGGAAGAGAAATGGTCTTCCAGTTCAGTGTGTTGACTACATCTGTCTGGCCCTGTGTTATTCTGCTCTGAGGCAGTTGCCACCACAGCTGCTGGAAAGTTGCAAGAGGGGCCAACGTGAATTATGAAGATCAACAGTCTGGGGCGGACTAGAGAAGAACAGGGACGTCAGGGCTATGTAGTGGCAAAACAAAAGCAAGAGGGTTATGGAGGTGTGTGTATCTGGAGGTTATGGAGGTGTGTATCTGGAGGTTATGGAGGTGTGTATCTGGAGGTTATAGATGTGTGTATCTGGAGGTTATGGAGGTGTGTATCTGGAGGTTATGGAGGTGTGTATCTGGAGGTTATGGAGGTGTGTATCTGGAGGTTATGGAGGTGTCTTACATTGGTGAGGACTCCGTCTCCCTTCTCGCTGACGCAGCCTTGGAGACTGAAGGTCAGGTCATGACAGCTGACCACGATGCGACGGCCAAATCTCTCCTCGAACGGCTTCACATCAGGCTCAATGCCGGAAAAATCCAATCTCTGTGGAGACAGTGTGGAAGAGAAACCAACACATTCACGTCCACTGGTTGACAAACACATTCCAAAAACAAGCCGATGCTATACCTGAGTCTCAGGGTCCAGGGAGAAAAGCTTCTGTCTGCCTTCACTACGGTTCATTTTATTGAGCTGGTCTGTCTCTCGTGCATACTGAAACCAGAGAGACAAACATTAGTTATCATACATCATTATTAGAAGTTGTAGATTTCCAAATAATATGCAAGGTGAAACTGGGGCTACAGACAGCTACTCTCTTTTGGTCTTATAACGGTTGCTGCGGCAACCATTAAAAGACCCCCAGGTCAAAGTGAGAGGAGCATGTTGCCTCTCACTATTCCACATCAGCAGGAGACTAAATAAAAAATGATGATTTGTATGTTGAGGGAAAGGCTGTAGAGACCCAGAGCAGGCTACACTACAAGACAGAGAAAAGCACAGAGGGCTTTGTTGTCTGTGAGCACCATTGCTTTTATGACCTTGTGGTCTCTGTGGAACATGCACTGCTGTACTCAGACTAACTGTTACAGAGACACAGGGGCTGCTGTTTAAAAGGGTTCCCCAGGGTAGGATCTTAGCTTTATGTAACATCATTGTGAATCATCGACTGTTTGTAATAGATTAAGTGTGATTTTGGGACTCATTCTGCACTAATCAACAGCAAAAAAATACCATTATTTGATGTACTGCATGCACATAACTATGAAGAATATGACATATTGATTTGGGCGTCTAAGAGTTTATAGTGGTAGACCATTAATAAAATATAATGAACAATAAATGTAAACTTTTGAGACAGACAGACAGACAGACAGACCTTCATAAGTTCAGGGTGCAGGCCCCGTCCTAAACTTTCCGACAGGGTCTCTCCTTTCACTTGGCTGCTGCTGTCGTCATCTGATTGGACAGTGGAGTTGTCAGTCACATGCACGGTCCACACACCACATGCATAAACACACAGCGCAACAGTAGAATCAAATCTGGTGCACTGTAGGAGTTGATTTGCGCAGTCAATCCAATCAATTCTGGCAAAAGTGTCTGTGTGGATTATTTTACAAGGCAGTGAAAGGCTTTAGCTTAATGTATTTGGGTAAACATCCATGGTAGTCTTTTTGACTTCTGCTGAGCGCTGAATTCTGTTGGCAGTGAGGCAGAGGCTTGACCAAGACATTTTCAGTTGGCACTTTTGTGGGAAACTCAAAATTCCAACAATCTTCTAGACGCATTTGGTTTCCATAAACCAACTGGACATGCAAAAACTGTGGAAATTTGGACTTCCACAGATTATCCCCACTGACAAAACCTACTGTACATTAAACTAAGTACGTGTTCTATTGAGATATGTAATACCATTACTATATGCTGTAATTTGCTATACACAAGCTGGCATAACATTTCTGGTTTTCCCTTTGGCAGCGCCTTTAAGTACAGACTGAGACCTATAGATTACACAATTAAATGTGCCAGCCAGTAAACTGTCATGACACAGGGCTAAGAGCTAAGCTCAAAGGATCTATTGCTAAACTGAGGGATCACTTTAAACATAGCTATGAACACAATAGCATCAAAGGATACAGTAAGCCTTAACATGCTGTTTGATGCTGCATTTCCATAACAGCACATAGCAATAACCATTGTCAACAGTCTGCTTCAAAGATGGCCACAGGTGAAATGAATGTGTAGAATCAGAGACATTAAAGAAGAGACAGACCACTTAGGGAATTCTGAATAGAACTCTATGGGAGAAGGATGTAACGGCAAATATGGCGGTTGGAAGGAAAGAGCCAGTCATCTTCTTTATAATGGCCAAACCTTAACCTACTTAGCCAATCGTGTGGTTGCACTGACGCAAGCAAACAGTTGCGATGCATAGTAGAAGTGTAACCTATGGGTATTAAAGGCATTTTAAACCTTATTTTGGAGTCAATGTCACCAACATCAATGTTTTAGATCGTATTTATTAGATTGGATTTGATTTTGATTGTATACACACAGTTCTTATGTCCCAGTGACCACTGAAAACAGTTATTACTCTCTCACCATTCATTTAGATTGGGTCTTCCTAATAAAGTTACCAAGATGGCTGCCAAGATGGCTGCCGAGCGGAAAGACTATAGTATGACTCACCACCATCCAGTGGCTCCCCTCCGTTTCTCCGGTCGGGGCTGGCCTCGATGCTGCTCTGAAGGGCCTGTTTCAGGGTGAAGACCCAGTCCTCCATCTCAGCCTCGCTGTCTGCCGCCAAGAAGTGGCTGTAGCGGTCCTGCATCTTCAGCTCGAAGCCATTACGCCGCATCTTAGGACACTGAGGAGGGGAATGTCAGAATGGGTTGTTGGGGCTGGGGTTTAGGACTACAGTACTACTGCTACTTAGCATGTAGCCTAACAATTACCAACACATATGTTTCTATTGTTATTATTATTTATTTTTTTATTTAAATAAAAAAAGTTACCAAAGGTACAATTGACATTATACATGCATGTAAATAGATCAATTACATTTATGTATAGAAATCTTTATATCGACATGTATAATTGAACTGGGTTTTTTTTTATTGTTATTATTATTAATTGCATTATTCCTCATGAGATACCCTAATCTGAATTACTAACTCATCGTTCTATCGCTTTTATCACAATAGGTGCTGCTTTGTTTTGACTGTAAAGCATTTTGTAAATTTTTGGGGGGGCTCTATAAATACATTATAATAATTTGTTTATAAATCATCAATACCTATGAGATAAATTATGATTGTTTTATCATAATGTATCCCTAATATAATTCACAAAGAACATGAGAATTCTAGATTCTCCTTTATAAAGATTATTTCAAGTAGAACTACAAACAAAGCTGTAGGCTTACTGATTGTGGATGGTAGTGTTATCGTTGTCATTAAGATGAAGACCCATACCTCATATGATTGCCTACTAGTGGACCAAATCAACAATACCGCTATGATAACAATTTAGGTTACATCCAAGGTGTTTGTAGGTAGGCTGGACATGTTTGGGAACTGGACCTTTCAGATGGGTCTCAATAACAAGGCTGTCCTTCCCCCAACATCCATCTAGATGAATTTAGCTCATTTATTTAGTGTTTAGAACCATTTACACACAAGGCTACAGCTACCATATTCATACCTGTGTGTAGTGCATTTCAAGTTGCTCTGTGTGGGAGCTGGGAGCTCAAGGCCTACAATTATTTGGGAATTATGAGATATAGCAATACACTGATGACTTAGCAATAATATAACTGTATCCATTATGTACCCTTGATCCTTGAAATAGCATTAGCATTTACATTATAAGCTCCCAAGTCAGCTAGCTGGAATGACTTAGTCTACTCTGGGCTGTGCCAATTTATCTCCAGGGCCCTTCATCGGTGTTAAAGCTTTCCTGCCAGTGTTCAGGCCTCATCATCAGAGTGCAGTACATTTATCTAGCTGACTGAAGCGTCTAAAAGCTCTTGGTGTGGTAGTTTGTTGGAAAGAGGAGGAGGAACATTCAGATTTCTTTTTAAATAATAGGCATTTTGTTGAGTCACCGTGGAAAGTGACTCAATCAATATTATTGGTAAAAATCTAGATAAATAGATATTTTATTCTATGCCATTTTAAATCATGTGTCATCCTGATGTATAATAGACTTTTGGGGTTTAGGTAACAAGGCTAGCTGTAATATAATGCATGTATCGTGTAAGAGATAGCAAAATAGTGAGTTCCATTAGCAACAGATATAGGTAAAAAGAAAACCAAATGCTATTTTACCATTACTCACTAATATGTGTGTTTATTGTGTGCCAACCTTGACTAAAATCTGTCATTGATTACCGAAACTATACTTACTACTATATACTATATACATACTATATATAAGAATTACTGTACATTACAGGTAAAAAATGCTAACACGTCTTTTGCTTGAAATACTGATTTCATCCAGTAAGGAAAAGTGTTGCGCTTAAAAGTCCTGAAACGCATCATGGTGGGTTACTGAACAATACTAAAAAGTATTTATTTTACCTTCACATCCACACCTTGAATTGTTACAGTAATAGGCTATCAAACACATTTAGGCTGGAATATAAGGCAGAACATTGTCATTACATACAACAAGGATACCTTGTTCAAAATAACATTCTTGGTAAATAAGGTTTCCTAACACACTTTTATATTAAATGCTTTGACAGCGATGTACCTGAACGACATCTATACAGGAGTCCAGGTAAATGGACCCTTTCGTGTCCTTACAGTTCTTCTCATCCTTGTAAGAGTTTAGGATGTATGAGCCATCTGGCAGCTGTGATAAGTAGAAGTACCTCCTTTTGAACACCTGCAGGGCCAAGAACAGAGAGAAAGTGGCCTCTGGTCACATCTCACATACAATGCATGCTTCTCTGCATGAATCTCACACATATAGTGTATATGATGATCTGATTGTGGTTGTGAATATTTATGATGGGGAAGTGTGTTTTAGTCCACACTTTGCAAGGTTTTCACACTTGTGTGTTTTCATTGCAGTTGTTCTGCTGCGACATTAGCACAGCAGACATCTAGTGCTGACTCACCCTCATGGAGACAGACAGGCTACTGTTGATGTTGGCCTTCTGTAGCCAGCCCTGCTTCATGATTCCCCCCCTCTGGGAGCACAGCGAGGACGTGTCCTGGATGATGGGCGCACACACACACACACAGACATTTAATTGATTGACTGGCTAGTTAAACACAATATGCTGAATGTGATACAGTATGCAATATACTGTATCTGCCATGACATGATGATGACACTGCAGTTTATGTGGTGGTGAATATGTGTACACCATCTGAAGTTGGAGATATGCTGTAGTATCATTTTAATTTTACACCTCTTTGGGGAGGGTGTTTACATATTTAGTGTTCCTTCACGTGCATTACAGCTGCACAGAAATTGAGCAGAAACTTCTAGACAGGCCACAAAGTCAAGCCCAGGCCATAAACTCAAATCATCAGCTGATCTCAATCAGCTTATTAGCCAGCTGTGAGCAGATTGCTAAGCACACAAACTCATTCGGGGTGCCTTATGTAAACGGCCTTAACCTACCCAGTCTCAATGCTTCCTCTGCGATAAACCCACCACCAACATCCCTCCTCCATGCTGAGTCTGACTTAAAAGGTATAGTCAGCTATTACAAGATAATTGTAATCTAATACACGTCATATTCACCTAATATCTCCTTGCATTTCGCTATCTTACCGTTCTCTGTGCGTGTTGAAAAAAGAATCCCGATACTTCTACACACCGTAAATAGTAACGTTAACAAAGTGGCGAACACCGCTCACATCAACCAAGCCGTAGTACTATGCTTTGCTTCACAATGCATTTCTGTGTGAGGCGGCACCGCGGAGGGATATTGTTTTGATTTGAGCTCGAAATTAGTAAGTGTTCTCGAAAATGACTGACCCTGCCTTTATTCAATGTCGTGTTTTGTCTCCAGTCACCATGAAGTCCCTCATTTTCACACACTTGGGTTTCATATGTTTCACGTGAGACTGCACACAAATGTGTGTCTTATCTACAGTGGGAGAACCATAAGGAAGGCATTCACTATGGTAAACACTCTCATAGAAGAATAACCTTGGACTACAAACCCCTGTACACCATGAGGGAAAATGAGTTGCATGATGGACCTAACGGCAGTCAACTGGTACTCTCTTCAGTGGCACACTCTAATCTCAGTAGATGGGTTTTGCCCTCACTCACAGGATCTCCTTTGACCTTACCATACCTCAGTGGGGGTTTGACTGTTTGACATGCCTCAGCCGGCCTCATGACCTTCAACCGGACCACAATGGAAATAAAGCATGGCCTTTCATATCTAAGCAGTGGACGGAGCCTTCAGTGCTCAATCATCAGTATATTTCTCTGTGTGTGTGTGTGTGAACACATACATAGACGTACAGCAGGTGTTTGTGTTTGCACAGTTTGCATGCTGCCGTCTAGAAAGCACAGCTGTGGTGTGCAGAGAGAAGACCCAGCATTTATTTCCCTTCAATTACAAGCCTTCTTCAGCGTATCCTGGTCTTATTGGAAGGCGGGGCCGTGTGAGGAGGGTCATTGGGGGCTATTAATAGCGACTATAAGGCTTCTGGTTTCACTGCCAGGTACTTGTTGTCTCTGGGGAGATGCTGCTGGATGCTGCAGCCTAGCCTGATGGTGGAATACGGAGCTAGACTATACTGGCTGTACCACCACACATAACACATGTCCTTTGTCATAGACAGATAAGCTATGTTCTAAAAAAAGTAGCACCATCATATCAATTCTACCCTTAGCACAGTGTAGACGAGCCATGATAGGAATAACGTGATGTGATGCGATGCGTCCTTACCACAATGCAACACAGTCACACTGACAGTCGTATAAGTGAAACGTGACTTTCACAATGTTTCTGAAGCATGTGTCTGAAAAGCCCATTGTTGTCTGTACTGGAAGTATGTATTCTTAAATTAATCAAGTTTGCAGAATTCAAATGGGATTTGATAGCGTTTCGTTTAAGATATATTTACGTTTTGTATCAAAACACGATCGATGGAGATTCAGTTATTTGGGAATACAGGCCGGTAGACATAGATTGCTTTTGTAGGCATGTTTTGACAAACAACAGAAGTCATATATTGATAAATACAAGTGAGTTGCCATGAACACACTTAGGTCCTTACACAGGGAGGACTTCATATCCTTATCACACAAGATACTAACTCAATTGGGTCATGGTTTAAGCTAGCACCAAAGGCCAGGAGAGTCAGTAGCACAGCCTCACTCTCCGTGTCTCTAATGTGATGGCCTGAGGCCCCTTGCTCACCTCGTCTTTGGCGTCTTCATCGATCTCGAACATCTGAGCCGGTAGCTTGTCCGTCTTTAGGCCCTTGCTGTGGAAACACACGGTGTTTACTGCACTCCTCAATAAATCAACAGCAGTGTTGCTGTCCACTGCATCTTGCTCAGCTCAACAGGTTTATTTGATGTAGCAGAAAACAAATTGCATTGTGGGAGACAGATAATGCTGCCCAGCCTTGGCCCTCATATGCAAGTGTGGCCTTTTAAACAGTAACTGTACAGTAGTGCTTATAGGTGATTTTGTCTATTTGTTTCATTTTCAATTGTGGGTCTAATACAAAACTCAGTGTTAACAATGAGCATTCATATGCATATTAACAACATGCATTTTAAGTTCATTTGAGTTAGTTGTTTCCTACGTATGCCCATGTGCCACAGTCGTCCAAAGAGTGTTTCTGATGTTATTTCTTCATAAGGAGCCCATACCCTAACTACTGAACCATCTGTACATACAGTACATCCACATGTTTTTATTCGATGTTAATGTTATGATGATAATCTTAAATTGACTTGCTCACCTTGGCAACATGCGGAAATCTCCAGAGTATGCCTCGTATTTGTAGTTGATAACATGCCAGTCGGTGTTGTACATCTTGATGCACTGCCAAACAGGTCAACACAGAGAGCAGGATTAGGATGGACTCGCTCATATGACATGCATGTCGGCAAAGTGTACATTAAGGCCCCATGCCATTCCAGTTTCCACCTGTCATTTTAGACTAGTTTAAGGGAGGAATAACACATTCCCTTTCAGCTGGTCTTGCATTTTAACATCACCTAACATGACTGGCGATCTGGTCTGGGAGTGGGACAATGTGTCAGAGGTGATTGGTTACCATCCATAATGGATGCAACACCTGGGGCTAAATCTGTTTACACCATTACTTCAGAAAGGATGTATGGCTAAATGAGCCAGAAGTCTGAAGCACTGAAAAACTTTCTGTTGTGTGTTGTTGTTTTTTGTTTTTTTCTAGTTGTACTTTTCTGTGATATGAGAGTGAATGCACAAAAATATAATAGAAACATGTTTAAAAGAAAAAACGATGAAACATTTATATAATGCTCTTTTGTAAAACTGAGTAGCCATTCTCAATATTCAACTTGAATGTGTCTTTGTTCTACAGATGCAGAGTAAGTCGGGGTTTGCACGTGCCCAGTGACAATTATAGAGCATGGCTGGGGAACACAGTTTGAACCTGGTTGGGGCACTGCATCATGAAAGTGATTTCACATCTGTTATTTTCATTTCAGTGTTTAAGCGTTTACTACTGGCTTGCTAGCTTGTCTTTCTTTATGAGTTTATAGCAAAAAGTTATAAAGCATAATTTTGTCAGGTAAGGTCAACAAGTAATAGTTTAACAACGGTAAACAATAATGTTAATATTATTAACAACAACAACAATAATAATAATACCAAGGTCCCACTATCTCATGGATACTGATCTGGAACCGTAGAGCCCTGTGGCAACCGTATGTAACGCAGCCAAATACATAATTGGTGGACTGTAGTACCTCTTTGGCAAAAAGGCTTCTGGCTTCCCGCTCAGCATTCTGTGGAACTGAGGAAACCACAGTCCTTCGCTGTCTGGAAATCTGCAACTCCTGCATTTATGAACACACAGACAGGCACACGCACACACACGACAAAATAATTGAGCGTCTGAAGTACATTATCTTATCGCCATAGTAATAACAGAAGAAACTAATTTAAAAGAGGAGATAGCTGTAGGAGAGTGACAGAGAGAGACTGATATGGAGAAATAAAAGAGAGAGACTACCAGTGGGAAAGTCACCCGTGAGACAGGCGTCTAAACAAAACCATATGTTTGGAGGACAAGACAGTGGAGATAGATCCCACTAAACTGCTCACATATATTGGATTGACCTGGGAATATTTTTGCTCTTGTAAGACAGCAGGCCTGGCCTGAACAGTGATGTATGCCCACTCTGACAGATCTGACTAGAGCCAGTGGATATTAATGTTGACTGTACAGAACATACAGTATGTTCCCTGTACCTCTTATCAGACATACTGTAAGCTACTGTGCTGCAGCTCCAAATGGTAGATATGATGTGACCAGGCTCACCGACACATCGTCCACAGGGCATAGGAGCAGGTCTCTGTGGGGGTCGCTGTGGATCTGGGCCTTTCTCTGGAAGACCACCGCCTCATAGTCCAACGGCTCAATGATCTTTGGCTGCTCCTGGACAGGGCAGGGCAGATGGCACACAGGGTCAGAGGGCGCACAGCAATAAGAGAACAATTCACACACACACGCACACACACACACACACACACACACACACACACACACACACACACAGCCTAGCTCAAATGTTAAGGGGAACGGGACCCTGTATATGAGGATTTGTTCAAGAAAGTAAACATGGAAGACACAGGACAAACATCATAGATATATGTCAGCTGAGGTCAAACTGCCCCAAATCATTTTGACTCATTGTTTCTGTGGTTGACTAGGTTACATTCACCACATAGTGTTGTTCATGATTGGCTATTACATCCAAATAGTCCTCCTCCTGTTGTCAAGGCCCGTTGCAAACAGCTCAGTCCCAAACACAGGCAGGAGACAGCATGTCAGGAGACAGCACGTCCCACATTCAAGTTTCATTGATGCTACTCGTGGTGACAGAAAGAGATGGCTACAGATTTGACAAAACAACACATGATGCTTTAAAACCCCACGTGTTAGAACAATACCGGCCTGGTGTTGGCTGAGCCAGGCTAAGCCTGCCCTTAATAAAAGGCTCCCTCTGCCAGGTTTTGCCACCCGTATGCAACAAAGCAGCCACAAGAGATCAAACAGAGAACTGTGTGTGTGCGTGTGCGTGTGTGTGTGTGTGTGTGTGTGCGTGCCTGCGTGCGTGTGCGAGTGAGAGAGGCAGGCATGTATAACACTACTGTTTAACACTACCCCATAGCAGTTAGAGAGATTCCCTCAAAAGGGTTCAGTTGCGTATGCTGTAAAAGCCCACACAGCATAACAAAGAAAGCTCTGCCATTTTATCTGTCCATCATCTGGGGTACTATCTCAGTCAGAGACGGTTAATCGGTTGAAAAACAGCACACACAAGTACGACAACCACCTTGTGTCAGACACAGCACATCGTTTCAACTTCCTGTTTCGAGTGTCATCCAGATATGATACCAAACTCTCATTATCTGAGAAACAAGCCAGCCCTCTAACATCAGCCCTCCATCATCTAGGTCAAGACATCACGTGCATGAGGTTGAATCAGTGGTAAACGCTGCAGGATTCATTTGACGAAAAGTGCAACTTTAAGATCAAGTTAAGCTTAAATCAACAGACTGGCTATGTGAAATTGTTGGACATGGGCAAAGGAACTCGAACTGCAAAGGCTCTCGATGCTGGGTGATCAAGCGCTGTATTTGTTGGGAAGTGACTTAAGAGACCCCCAAACAAGGCCTCCTGCCCTTAAGGTACACTCTAAAGCTCAGCTGGTGTGTAGTTCGGGGGCTAAATTACAGTACGTGCACTAAAATGCACGTGGGAGTGAATGGTGTTCCACATGGCCTTTGTTCTGCAGTAAGACTTGTCTTGGGGCAAGCGATTGATGAGATGGCTGAGGAGGAGCTCAAAGCATTGTGTTATATATAGTATCATTATACATAAAGCATTTCCTAAGCATGCACATGCAAGTGTGTGAGTAGTATGGACCAGTCACACTGCTGTCTCCACTGGCCAATGAATACTGTAGGGCAGGACCTATGTCTTGTAGTTCATCTGGCAATCCCATTTCCTGCTACTAACTTACTGACATCTTCTGACAATGCAGTAAGAAAACTAGTTTGGTGTAATCAGACCCAGACATGTTCCATTGGGAAGTATTTGCAGTTGTTGCCTGCTAACTGGGAGTATACTTCTGGCTAATAGCCTTTAACCAATCAGCATTGCTACAACTGTTTTGATCGCCTCATCTAGCTCTACCACCATATAGAAACACCACGCTTGACTTCAACGTCATCTCACTAACCCAGCCTGATTGGACCGCCAGCAGGGTGGCTGTGAAAACGCTAATGTGGACAGGGTTTCCAGACTATAATTTCAGCAAAAGAAGAACAATATTCAGGTGGAGCCAGACTATAAGAAAACAAACAGGTGCCCCACTCATTGGCACGGTAGTGCTTGATTTTCTGTCCTTGCTGATTGATTGACAGCACGATTATTGACAATGGTGCTCCAAGTTTGGTTTGCTTGTACATACATTTTATTTGCTCACACGGCACTGATCTAAAAGATCAGTAGAACTGTTGTAGGGCTTATAGGCCCTGGGAACCCATTACTTCTGCCTGTTGGGCCAACGCTGAAGCTGTTTCCTGCAACAGTGAGCAACAAGCTCAAATGCATCACCACAGCATAAGAGAGGTATTGGTATCTCTGCAACACAGATCATGTTACTATGACAGGAGAGAGAGAGAGAGAGAGAGAGAGATACAGGTGTCTTGCGAAGATGGATGAGTACTCATCATGCCTTGGCAACTGCTAAAATCTTTTTTTTTACTTTCCATTTTTCCTCTGTACTCCATCTATCACAGCGTTGTCTGTACAGTTCTCTTGACACACACACACACACACACTCATTATACATATAAACTGCATTATAAACACAGGCACCTTGCTTTATTTAGCCATTTTCCTTTACCAGAGATCAACGTAATACTTAATAACAAGAGTTCACACAGATGGATCCACTGGGAGCCAATGTGTCCAATCAAATAGCTTTGTTTAGTTTTGTGGGCATGCCTGTCTATATTGTATGACAGCATGTGCTATCATTTTGTCATACACAACAGTGAAGGCTGACGCAAGGGGAGGGGTAGAGAACAGCGTGAGTAGTAAGGGGAGGTGTCGAGAGAGTGCTATAGCCAATGCAGGTCAAGTTGAGGTGATGTTTTCAATGGTATTAAAGGCTAAGGGTTAACGCTCCTCCTTTAACTTTCAAAGTTAATTCAATTCACCTGAAACATGGAGAAAAGCCTGGGGGATTCTTTTTGTATTGGTGAGTGCGGAAACACTTGAGACAAGCAGGGAGAAAGCATATGGGAGTGTGAGCTGAACAAATTAGTGGCTTGAGGAGATATAGGGAGAAAGAAGGAGTAAGGGAGACTAGGCAGGTAATGGAGTGAGGAGGGGGGAGGAGGTGGTGCGCCTGTTCTGTTGTTGCTTGTTAACCTCCAGCAGCACATAATTCATGCCTCGGGGGAGAACGGAGCGCTTTACTTTAGCTGGTCGGCCGAGCCGCTGGGTTTGCTGGCTGACACAGTGGACGGCCAGCTAAGCAGGCTGCAAGACGGGCTGTGGGGCTGGCAGGTAGGTTCATTTCCTGCATGGAGGCTATGGTGGGCACACCCATTAGAGTGGATTCCACATCCGTCACAGCCTGGTGTATCCAGACCCAACATTCACCTTGTGAATACGCTATTATGGCCACGCTCCATTGGGAAGTAGTGTTCCTGCTTGACGTAGACCTGCTTCATTTTGAAGCTGTCAGAGATGCAGCCTATATAACCAATTGGCATTGTACTGAAGTACCCAGTCAGGCATCGTTGGGGACAGCCTCCAGCGTTGCTGGGTCTTGTTAGGTGCTGCATCATAGACTTATTAATAGGTGGACACAGGGAAGAAAATGGCGGCTCGATCCTACAAATAATTTGTTAATTGTTGCCCCTCTCCTCTTCTCCTCTGTCTCCATCACCTCTTTATCTGGAATATTTTTTCAGGTGTAAAGCATGGACTCACTGGAGCAGAAGAAAATTGATTTTCAAGTGACTCGAAAGCATCTACATACAGTTGTTCTCAAATCCTGCCCTGGGGAACCACTGTCCTGCATGTGTTATATGTATCCCTATCAGACATGGGAAAACGTCTCTGCAGAAGCCTGATAACAACCCATTCATTCACCTGAGTGGAAAGATGACGTTTGACAGGTGGATAGAAAAATATAGGCGTAGTATAGTGTGATTGCTTTTCAGCACAATAGCCAATACCAACCTATCATTAGGGTTGGGTACCGAAACCCAGTTAAACATGCACAGATCGACCACCTATAATAATATATCATTTGTCAAATTACAGCAAATTACATTACCGATCATATGTTTAACTGTACTGTATGCCAGCGTCGGTGTCGCAAAGACATTGTGTTCACTCTCCCCTTTAAATCTCGAGACTGCTCGAGCTAGCTGTCATGATAGCCTACTGCACCTACACATGATACGTCTGTGCGGTGTGGAAATTCTAATTAGTGCCAGAGAAAGATGTCAGACAGAAGTTAACTGTATTCGACATTCACAAGACACAGAAGTCATTCACATTTTGAGCGTCAATTTAAGAAAAATATAACACAGAAAGCACATCTATTTGCATTCTATTGTTCATCTCACTGAACAGGATAAATTACAGTACATGGCTTACTGTTATCAAGCCGTCCTGTTAAACAGACGCTGCCTTGTAAAGGTGTAAAGAGATGACAAATGCGAGCGGCTAAGGGTTCGTCAACCAATTATTGACTATGCAATGAATAAACAGGAACCGTTTTGAAACTACCGATTTGGCACCAGAATTGTAAAGAACCCAAGCGGTAACCAACCCTACCTATATTATCGCATATACTTTGTGTCATCAATAGTTACTACCGTCCCGCATGTACGTAGCTGTTTAACAACAAAGGATTATACTCTGTTTGCCTCCTTTCCCCAAATGTATCTCCAATGGGTTTGCACATTAACCATTTTTTGGCTTCTGATGTTTAGAATGATGTTAAGAATGAACTTCCCGTGTTGGCTCACCCCAGCAGATTGTGAAGTAATCCCTGACTCACTAATACACTTACTCTGAGCTGCAGTCTCTTAGGATGTCTCAGATATCATCAGGACACTTGTTTTTATGTCCCCTCTCTGTTATTGTACTTTGAGCTGCTCAGCCCTAAGACTCTTATCTTACCACCATTGTCCCTGTACCGCATTAAAAAAAGAAAAAGAAAACGTAGCTATGGGATCTTGTGGAGACACATGTGGGCTCTGAGCCAGCTAAAAATAGCATATTGGCAGTGATAAAAAGACAGCTGCTAAAACTGTAAAAAATACATTAGAACTAAATGAGGGCTATTTGTTAAGTATTGAATACAAGAGCCAAAACCCATCAAGTTAGGAATGTCTTTTCTTCAGGGCTATCAGTGAATAATGATGAATATCTTTATACCCCTTTTTGTGCTTGCGTTGTCTGCCCACAATCACAGTGCAGCACCAGCAATTAGCATGAATGGCTTTTTAAACTACCTTTTGTCACAAACAAGTCAGGCTCCGTCTTGAGGCGTTACGTGGGAAAATACAGGGAGGCAAAACTCAAAGTGCTTGAATCAAAGTACTTCTGACAAAGTAAAGAGTCTCACTGCGTTCCACATTGTTCTGAACCGAGCCAATCTTAGCAATATTGACGAGGAGTTGGAGAAATAAAGCAGAAGAAATAAGAAGAAACAAAGGATATAATGACTTTTTTTGTGGATGAGCACTCTGCAGCCATAGGGGTGCTTCACAAACTACACAACAAAATAATAATCTTTTGATTTAGCCGAGCAAACAGTTGCACGCTGACATAAAAACACCGCTCGCTGCAGAAATGGGCTTGTTTTGAAGCTTTTGATACCGCCAGCATCCACATTAATAAAACATTTAATCCCAACATACAGTATGCCACCTTATTCTGGTCGACGCTGCTACATCAAGTCTTATTAGTCTCTGCAGCACCAATTACAACAATATCAAATATGTTAATGTTCAGTCCTCACTCTCAACTCATCACGTTGTGTGATGCTCAGTAATAGCTGCCAACATCCAATAAGGTGAGCTCTCTATCTGACGCGTACTGTAATGTAGATGACAGCTAGCTACCTGTTTATGCTTCCACCGAAGCCTAAGCTTGTTCCCTGACCGACTCCAAGAATAGAAACATTGTGAAGGAGCTAAATAAATCAATAGAATAGAAAATCAATGTAGCTACTAGCTAGGCAACATGCGTTAGCCTTTTCATCGCACGCATCACAATGATTGATAGCCTACAGTAGTTAGGTCTATGTAATTAATGAAGCTGCTGTTTGTTTATAACGGTTACCTGTTATTTAAATAGGTTAATTATTGTGAACAAAGATTGACCCCCACACCACCACCCCAACCCAAAACTCCGACCTGCAGGGCATGACCTGTTTCTCATTCCGTCGCTCTGTCTATAAATTCATACGGATTATATTGTTATTAAATTCATAGCCTACTTCAATAAGGAGGAGCACTTCTGCTTCTTCTCTGAGGATCTCTCCCCGTCTTCCTGGTGGTGTTTAACAGGCTGTCTCTCATTGACACACAGAAAGAGCTAGCTTACCTTTGTTGCAGCTCTCCATTGGAACAGCGAGGCATTAGAGTCACTCAACAAATATAGAGCCCCCCCCCCCCCAAAAAAAATAACTTTCAGTTTAATAGGAGCATGGCACATAAAGATTACTGGGTGAGTTTGAAGCATGTCTGCATTTTAATTTACAAACTGAGTGCAAGCATGCACAGTTAGCGAATGACACAATGAGTTAACAGCGCAGTGTACAAACACTGCCTGCAGTGGAGACATAATGGGCAGATACACACGTGGTTTGCAAGCTTTGGTCCATCTACGCACATGTAAAACGGACTGGGCTGATTTTGGTGTAGCTATTAAGGACTAAGGATATACGATTATACACATGATTGACATGATCTGACTTGGCTGACTGTATGTGTGTGTGTGTGTGTGAGTTTATAAGGCAAACATTTTTTCTTTGTAATGTCCTCTGTGTCACTGAGGGCCACTAAGAGACTTGTTCGTATGGTTTTTTTTAATGGTGTGCTGTCAATTAGCGACACTCACACAGGACGTATAGGCCCTTTGGGAAGAGAAGGAAGAGGGAGAGAGAATACCAGACCGAGAGAGGAGGAAAGGGGATGATGGATGGATGCAGTGGTGGAAGAATAGCTGTCGATAGATGGGGGTGTGCAGAACAGCACAAGATGGGGAGGAGGGATATATAGATGGAGGGACTGAGACAAAGAGAGAGGAGGAGGCCAACGACAGGGAATAGGGGCAGATAGGGACCGGCTTAAGAGGAGAAGGTGGCTGAAAATAGAGCGAGGGATCGATTTGCAAGTTCACACAGTTTGAGATATCGCAAAGTTCAGTTCACACAGATTAAAATGAACACATTTATATTTATAGTTCGTAGTTGCAGCTGATTATTTTTGAACGAACCACTCTAATTCATTAAAATTCCTTCAAATAACTTAAAAAACCCAGATAAACTGTAGGACAGGTGGGATGGTGCAGGATAGTGTTTGTATAAGATGTGCAATGCATCATGGGCAGTGTAGTCCAGGAGGTAAGTTGTGAGAACGGTGTGGCCACTAATCACCCGTGACAATTACGATAATGCCAGCTGCTTCAGCGATAAATGATTCAGAGAGTTCTCATTACAGAGGAGGAATAGTATTGTCCACAAGGCTGTTTAGATCATGCAGTTTCTCTGTTTCTCAGTTTCTCAAATTCACATTATTAAGTTGCAAACTGACAGACCATGTTCAATGCTGTTTCTCTCTAATGTGTTCGTGCAAAACACTGACTGAGACACATACAATAGGTGAATGAGGATTGATGGACAGTTGGGTGAACTTTGACGAAAGATAGCTCACACACACGCGCACACACACACACACACAAACACGGCTAACTCCTCACAAAGTGTCGAGGTGTCCTTGAGCAAGACACCTAACTTTAACTGCTCCCGGTGGTTGATCGCACCTTGCATAGCAGCAATCACCATCGGTGTGTGAATGTGAATGGGTGAATGTGAGGCAATCCCGTACAGTGCTTTGAGTGGCCGGAACGTTAGAAGAAAACGCTGTATAAATGCAGTCCATTTACCATTTACACACACAAACACACTCATGCTGGCCTCCAATGGTTTCAGGCGATTGAGATCAAGAGAGCAGCGCATCGGTTCCATTCAACCAACCAACCACACAGCCTATTTACACCCTTTATGTCCTTTCGGACATGACTTCATTCTACTTTCTCTTACTACGCCTTCCCTCACCCCTATTAAGAACCATTACAAGGTCAAAGCCATGTGCATCACAGAATAACCATAACACCAAGTTATACCTTCCTATTTTAACAGGTGCTCACGAGCCACAGAGCAGTGGTTCGTCCTCAATGAGACAACAGTGTTGAGGACACTTGTGTTTAATGGGGCTTAAGGCCACCGCCCACTGAAGGCATCAAGTTTATAGAGCTAGTTCTTTTTAACGGGGCAACGCTCACTGGCGGCATCTGAGGTGCGTCGACGCAAAGGTTAAGAACGCGGTTCTATTTCTTGGGCGTCAAGCCATAAACATGCATTGAATATGTCCAGGTTTCTGAGCTCCTCCGTCAAGTTGACTTTACCTTTCGAACGTTGCATTCCGTGACGCACCGCCGAACGACTTTAGCCTGCTTGTATTTACTACATGGTGTGTCCAAACATGAGAATGAGTAATCATGTCTAATGCGTTGCACCGGTTCCTCGTTGCTGTGGTCCTATGGACTGTCTTGTCTTTGTGTATATAAACCCCAGTGTGTGCCTCAGTGTCTTGTTGGTCATCGTTACTGTACGCGTTGCGCCCCGTGTTCCTGCCTGGTGTTCTTTTGAATAAACCTTGTTTGAGTTATAACTATGTGTGTCGTGTTTGGGTCCTCACCTCGCTCGAGACAATCGTGACAGTATAGTGCTGGGTCTCATGGTGTGCAGGTTGGCCCGGCCTGTAAAGTATTCAGATGTGGGAAGTATTTTTGAACTTGGAGCAAATAGTAAGCAAAGGAATCAATGCAAGTCATCCCAGTGTGTTTTATTACTGACAGGATAGGAGAACTGGGCAACAGTGTAAGAACACCCACAATAAGGCATGTACAAACATCAGAGCGGCAGCCATAGAGGATATTGGGTATTACCATTATAATGGATGTTTTAGCACATGAAGGTACATGGAACACAGGAAATATCATAGAATCCCCTTCATCAGCTATATCTGATGAATGCAAAATACAGCAAAACAAACATGGCAATGAATCGGCGGAGGTCTGCCCGCTCACCAGACCTCAATCCAAAATGTGTGGAGTGAGATTAGAGCAAGGTATTTGTAGTAGGTCATGATTATATGGCAAGCCAGGGCTAGCCATTCAAGTCAGTTTGGGCCATCACAAGAGGGTGATACTGTAGCAACATTGTGGAAGCACCATGTTGTACACAGGGTCATTTTTATCACATTTACAGGGCAACATGTATTTATTTTTTAGTATACATGATGATGCTCAAGGTGAGGAGAGGGTCGTCGAAAGGGGGTTGAAAATGGGAGAGAGCAGAAGAATGAAATTGGCTTACTTTGCAAAAGGACATGATTATGGTAGCCACGGAGATGTTCTCGATCAATATAGCAACTGAGGACATGGGAGCACGTAGCTCATACTAAAACCTAAATGTGATCTTCTACGACATATAAACACCTAAAGGACTGCAGTCTCTCTAGACGTATGGCAACAGTGTTTACCATTGGTAAACAGCTGTATATACAGTATTGTGTACACATGATCACACTGCATCGGTAGCACCATGTCAATATACCGTATTGTCTAGTTGTATGCTGTTGGAATTATTATTATTATCCTATTTGAGGTTAAGAAGTGTCAAATGGTGATTTGTCAAAGTAAAAAAAAAAAAAGTGTGTGTATATATATATACACACACACACACACACACACACACACACACACATTTACTTATTACCTTACGTTACATTTTATGACACCTCACTGATGTGATGTGCGATTTTGAATCATTGTGAAAATATTACGCAGAAATAGCAATTTCATTCTACAGTAGATAACAGGTCCCTTACCATGGAGGTCACTAAGGTTATCTTAATATTGTTTTTGGATGTAAACTGCTTATTACTGCCTATACTGTACATAGTATTCGATTATGTCAGAATTCTATGCCCCTGTCATTTTGTAGCCTAGACTGTACATCTACACAGTGTTGTCAATACAATTGCTAAAATATACGTTTAATTTTAGTTTTAAGGGTAGCCTACTTAATTCGGAAAGGATACAAAGAAAAAATGTATCGGAAAAGATTATTCGTTAGTCGAGATCCATATGATATAAAAAATAGCTGAGCTGAACTATGACACGGCAACGTTGCCGTTTAGATAGTGCCCTAACTAGCCTATTTAGCCAACATAGGGCTGGATTTACTAGCATCCCAAATATAGAGTGCAAAATTGCATGGAATAATATTGCACATAATGTAATTTTAATACTTATTATGGGTGACCAACTAAGAATTATTGCGTAAATGACAAGCGGTGCAAACACCATATTTGCACCGCTTGTCATTTACGCAATAGGCAGCAGTATTTAAATGAGAGGTTTGCAAATTTTAATTATTTTCCCACCGCTGAGAGTCGGGACGCAAAGCAGTCTGACCGTAAGCGCCAACACAAATTCGATACGATGGAATTGGAAGTGTTGGTGGACGAGACAAATAAACATATTGGTGAGCTAAAGAAAACACCATAAGGGTCAGTATCTGTGATAAAGTAAATGCCGTAAGTAAAACAACGTGTATCTTTCGTTTCTTTTTTATACCACTATACTATTTAGTACCAAATCAGTGAGCAGCACTATCTAGACTAAAGCTCTTTGCAATAATACGCACGGCGAACCGCCTGGGAAATTTCTAATAAAATATCTGTAATTGGGTTCGGGTTTAAAAAAGCCATACACGTGCTGGTTCAGTTGGGGCTCTGACAGAATTGTTTTGGGCTCAGTCCATGTCGGGTTCAACTTTTGAGACCTGATTAAAGCTCTACTACAGATCATCCCAATGCGTTTCCCAAATAAACCATTATAACAAACAATACACAGTGGCAGGGCAGCTTATCTGTTTTTAAATAACTTACATTTTGGTTATCACATTAGGCTACTTGAAAACCATGTCCACAGTCCACTGATAAGTAGCCTACCGGTACATATTTTCTCCTCTTGTTTAAGTGGTGGATGGCGGGTCAATTCATATTGATACAGTATGTCATTGCCATCTAACAGAGACATGCGGTCTGTGAAAGACTACACGACATCTAAAACTAAATTTCTCCTCTTCGTTGGAGTCGTAGCTATCCACAGGTCAAATTTGACCATTCAGAGCTTGAGAAATCCAGGCATACATCTTAGATTTTCCAAATTGCAGCAGTGGATGCGCTCAGGACAGGGATGATATAGAAATTCTCAATGAGACAGAATATACACTGACTCGCAATGTACCTGTAGATTAGGACAAATACTATTAATATAATAACATATAGAAGCAAATATATGTATATTTCTGGAGGTATATCTGCATTTATAACTTGCACCCATATTTCAAATTTTATGAGATACTATAATAAAACCCATATATATTTTGTATGGGCATGTTTTTGCGAGATAAATAAATGCCCAGATATCTTACAGCTTCACCGGTATTAACTAACTAGCGACAATAACGAATAGTGGCAGTGATGCGGTTGTTGGCTGTCAATGGCTGTCAATATTTATAATCTGAATTGCACAATACTGTCTTTTCTATGTCTACAAAATGGCTGCAATGGACGTCATGACGAATACTATGTCTAATATTGTCCCCATTTCCTGCTCTGCTTTGACTGTCGCAGAGGTTGTCATAAACCTCAATACGTTGTCTTTCAGACTGCTCAATATAATTTGCGTAAGTCCATACGAGTCCCAGCCAAAATACTAACTGGTTCACGAGCGATTGGGTGAGGTGACAGAAACCAGGCGCAGGTCTGGTTCAGAACAACAATATTTAATTAAACTCAAAACAGAAAGCAACACTCACCAGAACAGCAAACAGTAACCAGACCGAATAAAAGGACGGGGAGAAACAGAGGGCTACATATACTAAAGCTAATTAGGGGAATGGGCACCAGGTGTGTGAAATGACAAGACAAAGTCCGGAAATGAGTTAATGTAGAGGAAAGAGGAAACCTCAGGAATGGTAAACAGACTGCATATATACAGCGCTTTTCTAACGCTGATTCTAACCAATCAGTTTCTAACAAACTGGTTGGAAATTGTTAATGTAGTATTATTTCATATTTTTTCTTTACTGTAGTATTTAGTATTATTATTTATTCTTTACTGTAGTATTTAGTATTATTAGTTATTCATTTTTAAACTATTGTATACCCAATCGGCGTTGCTACAACTGTTTTTATCGCCTCATCTAGCGCTACCACCAACGTCATCTCACCAACCCACCTTATTTGGTCCTCCAGCAGGGTGGCTGTGTGAACGCTAATGCCAACAGGATTTCCAGACTATAATATCAGGGAAATAAATTGAGCTGAGAGCAAAAGTCGGGCGGAGCCAGGCTGAGAAATGTTTACTGTACACTGTGAGAGTTTGTGTGAGGATGAGCGAGAGAGGGAGGATAAAGAGACAAGCTAAGAGAAAACATGACATGCACAGCACGTGCATGTAACTTGATGTTTGCAAAGCACACAGCGTGTAACACGTGTCAACAGGAACATCTCAACCAATAATGTGTTGTTTGGAAAACTGCTTGTGGTCCCAGAGAAATGCAGGTCAGGAGCAAATAGCAGAGTGTGTAGGAAATGGGACAGTGGCAGCGATGTTTAACTCCTAAAACTTAACATCGAGGCAGGGGGCAATTTTCAGCAGGACAAAGCATCAAGAATTAATGTTCCACTCAGCCTAGCGGAACAGAAACGCAATTCTCTCTCAGTTGGCAAAAGCTGGAATGAAAAGAAGAGGGTGGGACAGCATGAACAGGCAAGAAAAAAATGCAAGACTATACAAAAGGACAAGTAAGACAGACTGGAAATGTACTGGGAGAAATGGAGGCACGGCAGGTGTTTGCAGTGGTTAGGAGCGTGTGAATCTCAGCCAAAAGGAGCTAGGATCACACTCCTAACCCTACCTGTCCCTAAATACAGTGTACTCACTGTAAGAGGTTTGGTAATGTATCTGTTAAATGATCTCATTTTAATTGATAAGGAGGTACTAATTATCTAACTCATCCTGTCATAGAACAGAATAAACTGGCTCTAACCGGATTAGAAAGAGGAGAGAGTGACCACGTGCACAACTGAGCACGTTCAACGCACATTCGATTCTCTAGTTTTAAAAACAGATAGGTGCTCAACTGGCTGCCAGTCAGCTGTCCACTTGAGAATGCATGCATATTGAAAAGAGAACCATAGTTTAGACTGGCCATGGTCAATGAAATGCAAATATTAAAGTGTAACCGTATCCCCAGCTCTGAGCCTGACTCCACACACTACTTTGAAAAATGCATCAAGGAGCTGAGTGAGGGGAGGGGAGGGGCTGAGAGGGGGACCCCAATTAACATTAACGTTAGCTTTTGAATTTGATGACGTACTGTATGTGCGTACCAGCCAGGTCCCCGAGTGATTTTTAACGGATATGAAGTGTAGTTCTGTTTTCAGCCCATAAAATAAAGATTTTATGTCAATATTAACACCAGCATTGACGTGTCTCATTACAGAATGAGAATAAGAATATTATTATCCGTTGGTTAGTCTGTTGGTTCAGTTTGTAATGTCACTAGACTGCTTATGATATAGACTACATTATATCAAAGTCCTTATAACATAGTGTAATAATGTGTCTGATTATATTCTTGCTATGTTTGGTTGCTGTAGTCATCTTTTCACAACCAGTGTCTGATTGTAAATACTTTATTATACTCCACAATAAGAAACCTGAAGTAAGAGGAAGTAAGAACGTTAGAATATATAAAATGGATAGTATGAAACTATCTGTAATGAGAGGAAAAATACGACAAAACGACAGAATAAAGTATCATATCGCCGTCTCTTGTCATTCAAGCCTAATCTTCAGCCTTGTTCAGCTTTATGTCAATTGGTAGACAGCCTACAATACTCGGAGGACAGAATAATTGTAGGTAACCATACAGTACATGCACCACAGAGCGATCCAAAGTAACCCAGTTGAAAACATAATATACTGTATAAAGCTATTGACTGTGCAAATGTAATTGATACGATTAAAACCAGATCCTATCTTTCATAGATAACAGATAATTGGATATTTTCATTCAGGTTTCCTACCCCATAGTTTGCAGTCTTGGTACCTTGGGAGTAGCCTGGTTCTGCCAGTTCTGCTTAGCTAAATTTCTTTTCTCTGAGATTATAGTCTGGAGACCCTGTTCACATTAGTGTTCGCACAGCACATCTGGCAACCCAATCAGCGTGGTTTAGTGAGATGACGTTGAAGTCAAGCGTATTTTGAAATGGTGGTAGAGCTAGATGAGGCAATCAAAGCCGATTTGTTCAGCGCTGTCCAATAGTTTCAAAATTAAGGTCAACGAAATGTAGGAGGAAACGACTGCGAACACTTCCCAATGTAGCGTGGCCAGACCATATTCACTACACCAGGCTACCTTGGCAGATAGCATCAGTAGAACTGTGGCTTCACCGACACTTCATTACCACATCTATGGCTCAATGCTATCCAAGATGGATTGAGAGGAAAATTACTTTGTCCCATGGGTCAAACTACTGCAATAATATATATTATCTAGCCTATGTCCAGCTGCTTTAAGCTACAACTACAGCTTCAACTGTAAAATACACTTACATTACAGCATTGTGAAGACACTGTTATGCAAAATGACAGTATTGTCAGTTGCAGTAGCTTAGCATTGCAAGTACAGTTACGCAGTTAAAATAGTGACCACAGCTGTGATCAGGTCTAGCTGTTATCAAGAATCATACCATTAAGTACTTAAAATTAAAACATTCAAAATGGAATAAAATACATTGCCAAGAGAGCCCTATCCTAACAGAGATAGGGCTTAATACATTTAAAAAATATGGATTTTATTATTTGTTTCTTCATTACACCACCACTCGTGTATCATTAAACTAAATGTGTGCTTGGCTTGGAAAGGGTATATTGGCCAATAACATTTTCACTGTAACTTTAAGGGAGCAGAAAAAAATGCAAATGTGTATCAATCCTCAGAATATAGGCTGTGATCCACGGTCTGGCACAGTATATGAAAAGAATATCCATATGTAACATACACCGAAGCCTTGTGTTGAGGCTTTCCAACACCTTCCAAAGATTACAGATGTACTGTATTGTCATGCAATATTCATGGCAGAATCAACTGAGTGCATGTGTACACGCACATACACATGGCTGTCAGATACAATGCTGAAAATGTTAAGTATAAATGTATTATTGTGGTTGTAAAGGTGTGACAAAAAATAATTTGTGTTTTACCTTGCATTGTCATAATCACAGAAATGGCTAGACTTACTTTTGAATTGTTTAGGATTATAATGTTCAAATTGTTTGTGGGTTTAACATTTTTCTGCCGGAATTTTACTAAGAAAAAATAAATTTAAAGATTACGGTGTACGGGTATTTGTGTTCATTGTGTCATGTCCTAGGTTGAAGAGTTAAAATGGTTTTATGTTTCTGAAAATGGATTGGATGTGTTTAATCTTTAAAGTTTATAGCTGGTTGAAACTGTTTTATAGCTGTGTATTTAATGGGCAAATCTCACTTTATTTCTGTGCATTAATTCAACATGTGTGACCCCTACTGGTTAACTGAATCACCTGATTTCACCTATCACCTAACTGAATTATGCCAATAATTCAAATATTAAAATTAGTCTGAATACAAATCTCTATCTCAAATCTCTCTCTATCCCTGCCGCAGAATGCCTAACCAGTTAAACCTCAACCTCTGTTTTTGTCTTAACCTGCACCTAACCAGTTCTCTCACTTCATTCACGCACCGCCACACATTGTTTAGGAGTGTATGCTTTCCTTGTATTAGCCAACAGAGGGTGCTAATCTCGCTTATTATACCTAGATCATTAAAAAATACGTTAAAAGGGTTGTCAACAAACTGAGTTTTTATTTTGTTCTTCAGTAAACTGTCCACCCATTATGTACCTAAAGAGAAGCCTCTCTCTCTCTCTCTCTCTCTCTCTCTCTCTCTCTCTCTCTCTCTCTCTCTCTCTC